>CAUYON010084131.1:0-16379 GCA_963573935.1 Arctocebus calabarensis | reverse complement strand
GGTATATGCAGCCAGCGCCCTACCCACTGAGCCACCGGCACTGTCTTGAGTTGGTATTTTCTCGGTGAGCATTATTAGGTCATGACGCAATTTTAGTCACTCTGGGTTCCATATATCAATTGTTTGTAGCATTTTTGACATTTCAGTGTGTCTTGACACATAGCTTCAAACCCCAATATCTGACCTGGAAGGTCCTTACATGTGTATTGAATTGAGTGAAAGTCTAGCCATAGTTAAAAGGTAGAAATGGGTAATGGTTGACCAAGAGATTAGATTTAAGTCATTAACCTATTTAATTATTGATTACAGACACAAAATGTTTGAGAAAAGGTTAATAAATCTACCTATAATTCCTGGCATTTTGTAGTCACATATTTTCACCTCAGTGTCTAAGAATACTTAGAGCTTTTGCATTTGTTTAGAGCTGGTGTTTAACATGTAAGTCAACTACTTATCCATGATTTATTTGTGTATGAAGCCCCCAGTATTGTTTATTCTGCCCAAACATGGCTAGGAGAGACAGCTGTGACATTATGAATCCAGCTGGCTCCAGATGGATCTTCAGTGAAGCATGAATCCATATTGGTTTCGCGATCTATGTTTATTGCCTCCTGTTAAATTTCAGAGACTCAACCCCTAAATTACCTGGCATTGACTATATCCACTTATGTTATAAGTAATAGATTGAAGTGAACTGGAACTTTTGTTGCTAAGTGATTGAGCATCTCATGTATATGATTGATTCTTTATATTATAGATTTATTGACTGTTAGTTCATGTTAGAGTTTGTTTAGTTTACTTAATTGGTACACATGTGCAATAAGCATGATAGCTCATATTGTCAAGCTGTTCTGATAATTATTAACTTTTAACAGATCTTATATATTGAAGTGTCCACTTGTTTGTTATAGATTTGACAGTTAAGCTTGAGATCTCAAGAAAAAAATAAAAACTAAGGGTAGTGCCTGGAAGGCCAGTAGAACAGCAAAATTTTCTAGATCTAAGCATAGTGGAAACAACCAGTTAAAGGATAAAAGAAAACAAACAATGTATGAATAATTAAAGTAATCAGATAAAGCACCAAACCAAACAAAACTTTAATGGTGCCTCCTGTCAAATAAAATTTAATTCAGAATAACTTCTCAAAATCATTGGGTATATGAAATGCTATAATTTTACTGTTTAGAGTCCAATGTGGTATTCAAACTAGCTAAAGTTGCTGACATAAATGTAGGTATACTCCCACATTTATAACTCAATCAGGAAATATTTTAAAATGTTAATGAATATGGAAATCAATGAACTATTAGTTGAAGTACAGCATGGCCACAAAGTTTGTGGGCAACGAACATTGCACACGAACTTTGTGGCCGCCCTGTATTCTATGACAAGTTTGCATATTTGTAGCTCTTCCTCATATTTGTCCAAATAAACAAATATAAAAATAAATATTAAATAGTAGTATTTACATATCACTCTTCATTTTTAAACATATTAGTTATTTCATTAATTATGCTAAATTGTCAGATTTGTCATAGCATCTAGTAATTATTATGTGCCTACAGCTGCAGGTGAGAATAATTTCTTGATTTTGTGCTGATGTATCATTCCATGTGAACATAGGACAACTGTCCTGCAGTCAAGTAGCTACAAATGTAGTTGAAGAAAAAAAAGTGAATCACAACTTAAAGATACTTTTAATATCTTCTGTGGACAGATTCTTCCTCATTTAATTTTATTGGCATTTCTAGAGCTTGTATATAGAGATCTACAGATGCCATATGGAAATCAATATGAATAATTTGGGTCACTTCACTAATTCATAGTTAAACAAATATTTGATGTCACACTGTGTAGGTAGTGCTCTAAGTCCCAGGGAATCAAGAGCAAACAAAATAGCCAGAATAACTCCCTGTCCCCCTTCTGCTCTAAGCTATTGTTTTCCTCTGTTGGTTTTCATTAATATGATCCTGTTTCTTGACATCCTAGAATTTTTGAATGACTGGCAGATGTTATGTATAAAAATATATGGAGGACAGATGATATTTTATTTTTCCAGAAAAATTTCACTCTTTCCTGGATTAGATGGAAAGAGTAGAAGCTGATCACCATAATCCAGATTGAATAAGGGATGATTGATCCATCTTTGGCTTTCAGTAGCCCTTCATAGCCCTATATTCTCTTGGACTACAATTGCTGGCTAGTTCTAAGTTATAATAGTCTCTTCAGTATGGTGAAATTGCTAAACCTCCATAATCCTTTTTAGAGACTTCACTGAATCTTTTAATCTCCTCTGGAACAGATTCTGGCAAATTCTTTGAAAGACATCCAGCTGTGTCTCATGGTCTCTCTGGGGCACGTTTCCAATGCTGCTTCTCTAGCCCACTGAGACTGCCCTCTGCCTTTTTGAAGCTCACGATTCTTATCTTCTTGTCTTGCATGCAGAGTCAGAAAATTTCCAGAGAAAATATCAACTACACCTTCTATAATTTTAACTTTTCCACAATTCTCTCCAATCTGATATTTTTTTGTGTTCTTTCTAATGTTCATTGCTTCATCAATTCTCTGATGCATTTAAGAAGATTTGTGTAGAGGACTGGACACCATGCTTGCAAAGGACAGTTACTGCTTCTTATCACATTAAAAGGAAACGCTAAGAACAGGACAGTCTCCTGGCAAGCCTAGAGCCGTTTCCTGACTTGGGGCAGTCCCCCAAATAACTCAGTGTTCCAGAATGAGATAAGGTCAGTCACTCACTAGTAAGCATGTGTTAAACATTGATGCTTAGTAGTTCTTCATGAGGGTTGTGGGGAAAGAACACGTGAGGAGAGCACGTGGCAATCCTTATGCAGGCAGCCCTCATATGTAATTACCTGAACTCTCCACACCTGTTATGTATAACCTTAATAAATAGCCATTGTGGAGGGGGTTCGGGGCTACCCTGCAACTAAGGTTAGCCCGCCTCCCACAAGCTTTTCTTTCAAATCTGTGTCATGCCTGGTTCCTTCTTGCGGCGACCGAGACTGGGCCATAGGGGCCCCGACATCTTTGGGGGGAAGAAAAAGAAGATTTCTTGGGTAATTGTTGTATTTAATTTAGATTTTCAAGTTGTTCTTATTGATGTGTTGCAAGTGTATTATCCCATTCTTATTTTCAGACACTGAAATAATGGTGCCTTCCCTTATACACATCTATAGAATCTAAAGGAACGTAGCCTGACATTTTCACTCTACCCCAGTAACTTCTAGAACTGATTGGCAAAGTGGACAAATAGGGCATGGAGCAAGTTCTTTAAATAGGTGTCTTTGAAAGAGCTGGACAGTTACCTGTGCTAATCCTCTAAAGCAGTGGTTCTCAACCTTCCTAATGCCTCCTAATGCTGCAACCATTTAATACAGTTCCTCATGTTTTAGTGACCCCCAACCATACAATTATTTTTGTTGCTACTTCATAATTGTAATTTTGCTATTAAGAATCATAATGTAAATATCTGATAAGCAGGATGTATTTTTATTGTTAAAAAGGGGCTATGACCCACAGGTTGAGAACTGCTCCTCTAAAGAAACATTGAGTTAACTGCCAAGAGCTGTTCAGCGATGGTGGTCCTGAATAGAGAAACACCAACCTTGGAGCCTTTCAAGAGGAAGCTGCTAAGCTTGGTGAACTCAGTATCAGACTCGATGGTAGCTCTGGGGAGCTAAAACTTCTCTATGCTATTGTTAGATTGCTATGGCTTATTTGCAAAGAAATAATTCCTATTTTCATTGCCTGCTAAAGTACAAGAGGACAGAGTAGATGTTCTTTGTGGTTTTCATGTTTCATGTTACTTGCAGGAAAAAGGTATAGGACAGGGGATAAATGCCTGATTTGGGAGTCAATCAAGTTTAGATTCAAATCCAGTCAACTTACTAGGTGCTTGATCTTGAATGAGCTGCTAATACTCTAAATCTCATTTTCATAATACCTGTATTCCAAATTGGAGGCGACTGGAGAGACACAATGCAATGCAACATGCACTTCTGGATGGGATTCTGGGCCAAATAGAACAGCTGGAGGGACACAGATTTTGTGGGTTAGAAGGTAGTATTACATCAATAATATTCTAATTTTGAAGGTTTCCTAGGGGTTGATAGAGGAGTATTCTTGTTTAAGGAAATAACAGTCCATAGTACTTAGGGCTACTGGACATCATATCTATAACTTTATTTCAAATAGTTCAAAGAACGATTAACAGCCACATACACACACACATACATACACGGCGTGAAAAATAAGAAAACGAACAACTGTTTTAAAATTTTAATGTGCAAGTCATGTTTGACTCCTGCAATTACAAGAGGTGCTCAATGTGACTTGCATTCACCCTCTGTTATTTATATTTTGAGTAGTACAGTTTCAATATAGTTTTTACCTTTCTTGAAATGTGTATACATTTTTGACACCCTGTGTGTATATATACTCACTTGTATTATGAGATATATAATATAAAATATATTGATATAAGAGATAAATTTAGAAAAGGGGGTGATACATGCACTCTTATGTTATGAGATATATAGTATATAATGTGTTAATAATAGACATAGGATAGATTGAAAGGGGTATGATAGAGCAAATGTGGTACACATGTAAAGTTGAGAATCTCAGTGAAGGGTATATGAGGAGGTCTTTGTACTATACTTTTAACATTTGTCGAAGTTTGAAGTCTTTCAGAATAAATTCTTGAGCTTTAAGAGAACTGAATTCCATATTTATAAATTAGTAATAATAACACCCTTTTTTATAACTGGTAGGAAGGTTTAGAGACACTGTATTTAAAGTGATCAAACTGTCCCTGGGACATTATAAGCATGCACTTTATGGTACTTACACAATTTTGGCCATTATGGAAATTCATGGAATTGGAAATCCAGAATTTTGGATGAGACCTTAAGATATAGACCCTCCAAGGTAGATGAATGAAGTTGGCAGAAAACAAGTTGTTTTAAGAGTTTATAAAGTGATTTTGTTGTTAAATAAAACTATTTAAATATCTGTTTATTTTATGTTAATAAAACTGTGAAAATAACTCCAGAGAAGGAAAAGCTGAATTAGAGGTAGTTTACCTTTCAGTGATTTCAAAAATGCTTTTTCATAATTTCAATAGATAATTACAAACATGTCATTATCTCTTGCGTGTTATTTTAAAATTAAGAAAAAATGAGTTTTACTAATACTCTAAATTGTATAAGTGTCATTATGAAGAATAAATGGGGCAAAAATTAAAGTAAAAAACCTGAGTGAAAGGAAATTATAGTAAAAAAAAATTATAAGAGAGAGATAAATTTGTCTTTTAGCTACTGTGCATTAATTATATGATATTGATTGGGGAACTTAGATGATGTGAGTCTCAGTTTTCTCAGAGAAATTGAAAAATAGGAAAAATAATACTTAGAGTTTTCTTGACTATTCAATTGAGAAAATGGAAATGGAAATGTCTTATAAACAATAACATGGTCTCATTATTAGTATCTAGTGTCAATGGAAACAAGAATTAGCTATCCAAAAAGCAAGTAATAAAGTTAAATCTTCTGGTTATTGCTATTTTACTACGAACTTAACTCACACATTTGAATCATATTTCACATTGCTTCGTTGTGTGGAATTTTTCTTGTATCTTGACATTGTTCTGGACATTATTCAGGTATAATGTTATATCTGAAGCCTGGTCCCAGAACCTTTTCAGTGGTCTGATTTGCCAGATGGAAGGAACGCTAGTTCTCTTCTTCCCCCCCCCCCGCCCCCCGTCAAGTTACTCTAATTCAGAAATTGTTTCTGCTCTGCTTGTATTTGAGTGCTCATGAGATGATACCTTTGCTGAGTATTTCTGTTTGATTTTTCAAAAGCTGCCCTTCATCTTACAGCTCAAATCTGAAATGCACGCAGTAATTTGTAGAGCCACTTTCAGTCTTAAGTTAAAGTGACCAGACACTCTCAGAGTTGTCAACAGCCTTCCAGATTTGTAAGCATATGTGATGGGACAAGAGAAGGACAGCTTATTGAAAGTGGGAACAATCCCTCTGCCTGTTGTTGCTGAACCAGAAAGCTTTGACTATATGGTTGTCCGAGTCTGAACAATGTCTTGTGTGTTTGTTTCCACAGAGCATATATCATTACAGACTACATGGGCATCCGAAATGAAAGTTTCATGAAATTAGCTGCGGTAGGGACCTGGTTGGGGGACTTTGTCACAGCGTGGATGGTAAGAAACTTTTAACTTCACCCATTTAAAATGAATATAAGACAAAAGACATGTTAATAAGGTTGGATGAACCCTCCTTTTGGTGGCTTAGAGTGAAATAATTAACTCTCTTTCAAATGGAACAAATTTATGAGTACAGATAAAGCCAGAGATTATATGCAGTATCTATGGACCTCATAAAAAAATCAATGCAATTAGAATATCAATGATGATTCTCCTCCAGAATCTGTCTACCTACCTCTCTCTCCATCCATCCATACACACACACTTATTTTTGAGCATACAAACATACAAACTCTCCTACAATCAATAGAAAAAATTCCTTGTGAAGTTTTATTTATTTATTTATTTTTTTGAGACAGAGCCTCAAGCTGTCACCCTGGATAGAGTGCTGTGGCATCACAGCTCATGGCAACCTCCAATTTCTGGGCTCAAGTGAGCCTCTTGCCTTCGCCTTCCAAGTCGCTGGGACTATAGGCGCCTGCCTCATTGCCCGGCCATTTTTTGGTTGCAGACATCATTGTTGTTTGGCGGGCCCGGGCTGCATTTGAACCTGCCGGCTCAGGTGTATGTGGCTAGAGCCTTAGCCCGTTGAGCCACAGGCCCCGAGCCCCTTGTGAAGTTTTAAATAATTTTGTTTGTCTAAATAAGGACTTATGAGGTTTTTTTTTTTTTTGACACATACAATTTTCAGTTAAGGAATGTGGTCTGGCCTCTCGTAGAACATATGAAACACTTTGAAAACTTCAAAAATAGTTTTCTACATTAGTTTCTTTCATTGAAACTACTAACTTAATGATAATCAAGAGTTCTGAGAATTTTCTGTCTTATTCTCATCCATCTATTATTAATCCTTATTACCTAAGTTTGCAAAAAACAGACCAAACATATCTCATGCTGAGCTCATCTGTCAAGAGAATAACTTCTACTTTTAACCACTGAGTTAAAAACTTAAGGTTAGCATGTTTAAAAGCCTCTTGGTCCTATAAATTTATAAAAGAATCATCGAGTACAAAGGGCATAATTTCTATAAAAATGGAAGGCTTCATTGATACCTTTCACAAGTGGAGCTAATCCTATCTCTGTCAGTACATTCACTTAAAAATAAGGAGATCTACTGATGAAAAGATCATGCCTGCCTCAGACACACACCTGCTTCACAGAGGTGTCTCAAAGATGGTAGGTAAGTTGTCCCAACAGAGTTCTTGCTATTTCTATTGACAACTTTGCTTCTTACCTAAAACAGGTGTTTATAGGAAGCAGTGGTATCATCACTGTTCTTATTGTGATCATCCCAGAAGAGTACCAGCCAATTGCAAAAGGATTTGCACAGACTGTTTTTGAATCTCTTCTCACCTGTTTTGACTTTTTAGAATGTTAGCAGAACAGATGACTAGATGTGTCCAATTCCATTAACTTTAAAATGTAAACTTGAAAAATGATTTATTTATCTACGATCTCTAGAAATAGCAGTTAGAATAGGCCAACATTGAAAGCAGGCTGCTTCCTGGCAGAGATTTCCATTCCCATTGGGAAAAACTTTTTAGAAAGATGTACATGAACTTTGAAAAATGCCATTTCCTTGAAACTAAGGGAAATGCCTTTTTTTTTTTAAATTTCCACTTTAGTTGTATATTGTGATTTCAGTTCCACTTTATGTTGAATCTGCTTAATATAATGGAGAAGAGAACAAGACTAAGAGTTCAGATATCTGGATTCTCTGACCTTGCCAGGTGGAGTTAAACCTTTTAAAAATAATATACAATTCTCTGAGGCTCAGTTTGCACATTTCTCCAATGGCATTAGCAGTTCCTACCTATGTTACATATTTTCTGTAAAGATTAAATGTATGACTCTGTAATAGGACTTGAAGTGCTAAAATGTAAGTATTTTATTGTATTTCACATTTTTGGATCCTCATCCTCTTGGTTGGACCCAGTGCCTGGAAGTGATGGTGAGGGCAGGCCATTGATCCAAGCCTCAGGTTGCCTGGACTTCCATAGCACCAGTGGTGTGTGTATCCCATCTTATCCCAGGCCTGGAAATCCTTCCTATTGCCATGCTACAGTAGGCCAGATGGGTACAGTACACAACTCCCTGACTTTTGTCTATCACTGAGCCTGACCAAACTTAGAGAAGCAGCACCAAACCAGTATGACCTAGGAGCTCACTCTGGAGTGTGCAGGCTCATGGCAGCCTTGGGTACATAAATCATTGTCCTTTCCATTATGCCATCACATTGTTTGTGACCCAGTTCCATTCATTTCCCCCTCCAATTTTTCCTCAAGGTGGTGCTTACATGTACCATGTACAGCTTTGCCCCCTTCTACTGGTTCATTATTTATTTGTAATTAGGATTTTTTTCTCTTTTTAACTTTACGATGGGATCCAGTTACTAAGGCAGCCTTAAGAGGAAAGAAAGTGCATGGTGCAGCTCTGACCAAAGACCTGTATCCCCTCCTGGCTGGATTTCTACCATGCACTCGTCTGCCACTTCATGTGGTCACGGGGAAGGCAGATCCTTCCACGGTTTAGTCTGTGGTCTTTGGCTTTCTCTCCAAGGTCTGGCTGACGCTCCTACTTTTTCTCTAAATTTACTTTTTATGTCTTCATTTCTGTTAGCTAACCTGATAACTTTACTTTTTTTCTATGCAATAGATTGCTGCTGTACTTCAGCGCTAGGACTGCATGGGAATGTGGAAAGCTGTGCTGTGGGTTAAACCCGCAGTCTGATCTTAGGTCATCAGACCTTCTGGGGCCTCTGGTTCTTTCCTCCATGTACTCTTGGGGAGAATATACAGTCTCTTTATGCTTATATTTTATGAAACATTGACCTTTTCTATTAGACACAGGGATGGAAATAGCAAAAGAATTACTGAGGTTTCCTGATTTGAAAGTACGGTCACACAGTGAGGATTCCCTGAGCACATATTTCTATTCCCATTTCCACTGACTGGGCAGTGAGTTTCCCTATAAATATTTATATGTCTACATATGTGCACATAGATAACATTTTAAAAATAATATTTTTCCTCATGAGAGAAATCTGTGGGAGCTTTGACCTTCATCTCTCTGTAGAATTCTCATCATGAAGTGAATATCAATGACGAAGGTAACTGTCATAGAAAAGCAAGTGCCTATTTACGTTAATAATTATCGTGTCTCTTTTATTGTATTACTGAAATAGGAAATTTTCTTTTCTGGAAAAATTCAAAACTTTCCCATTGTTTTTTGATCCAAAGATAAGGCCAGTGTTAACCAATCTGAGAGATGTTTTGGGCCGTCCCATTATGGATCACCAAGGTCTACCAGGTCATGCAATTTTCTTGGAACTCACGACTCTTCCTGGCTCTGTGGTTTCCTCAGGAGGATAAAAGATATATAAGACAGAGTGAAGATTACTGATTTTTTTTTCTATCAAATAGATTTTTAGAAAATTTATAAAACGCATACATAAAATGATGAGCTGGCCCTTTGCTGTTGGCAAACAGAGAAGAGCTTGGTCATGAGGTGTCCACGAACAATAGCCCTGGGAGTCTCGCGCAACAGCATTTCCACGTAGCTGCCTATGTGCCCACACACTGTGCCACTAAACCCAGGGCTGGAGGAGAGTCGACCAGTCCCACAGCACATCGCCTAGTCCTGCTGAGGTCTAAGGAGACAGGAGATGCTCAGGACATCATGATGTCTCTTGCTTCTGCCCCTCATTTAATTACCAGAAGGGAAAACTGTTCCTTATTTATCTATACCTCTTTCCCTGGCCTCTGCTGTATCCAGTTTTAGTTGCTTTTCTCTTAACAGCATTAAATAGTGTAACTAACCAATACAGTGGGACAATCGGACTCCAGATTTGGGGCTCTTGTCAGAGTGAAGGACATACAAATAAGTTGAAATGGAGACATGACCCAGGGAGACAATTCTGATGGTGAGATTGCAGCTATTATAAATTCTTCTTCCTAATCCGCAGAAATAAATGTTGTGTATATCAACTCCCAGGAGTCACAGGACACTGCTTGCCTTTAACATATGATTTCCAGAATTATCTGTGGGTGTTTATATGTATTTGCCACTATTAGCAGAGATTCTACAAAGAAGCCACGTTGCAGACACAGAAAACAATTTAGTTGTTTACCAATCGATGTTTCCGATTTCATGTTTATAGTAAATATCAGTTTATAAAATTGTGTGTGATTTTTATAACTTTTTTCCCTTAAAAATTATAAATTTATTAGCACCAAAATCAGCCAATACTTTCATGCAGAAATGCCTTTGGATTAATAAAATGTAACCTTTGTAGTTGGAGTATAATAAGAAATAAAATTTTAAAATTTGCTTAATTCTTTCTTTTGAGTCACTATCAAGAATATGAATTTAGAAAAAGGTTGCGTTTTTTTTTTTTTTTCTTTTTTAAGAGACAGAGTCTCACTTTGTCTCCCTCAGTAGAGTGCTGTAGCATCACAGCTCACAGACCTCCAGCTCTTGGGCTTAGGCGATTCTCTTGTCTTAGCCTCCAGAGTAGCTGGAACTACAGGCACCCGCCACAACACCCAGCTATTTTTTTGTTTATAATTTTATTGAATCATAATTCTGTACATTGGTGCAATCATAGGGCACGATTCATATACATTCAGAAATGTTTTGATCGTACTGTTACAGATAGCCTTCATGGCATTTTCTTGATGACTATATAAAGACATTGATACTCTACGTTTAATAAGTTTCCCCAGTACCCTGCTAAGATGCACCGTAGGTGTGATCCCACCAATTGCCCTCCCTCCACCCCACCGCCCCCCCCCCCCACCCCCCCCGTGCCCCTTACCCGGGATACCAATGGATAAATTGGGTTTTAGCCTTCATATGAAAGCTATAAATTAGCTTCATATTAGGGCTGAGTACAGGGAGTAGCGGACTGGTTGTGGACCCATAGACCTCATCTTAGACTATTTTTTTCTTGCCCTCCAACTCAATTACTTACAACATCCTATTCCTGTTGTTTGTCCCAACACTTTATTCACTGAAAAAATATTTACTGAATGCCAACTTTGTGTCCAGGATTGAAATGCAGAAGTGAACAAAACAGAAAGACAAATCCTGCCCTTTTGTCATGGTTTCTCACGCCCCCACCATCATGCTTTTAGCCCTCATCCTTGGGGCTAGAGGTAGCGCCTCCCCACCTCCAATCTGTGGATTGTTCAGTCTGACTTGATAACATACAGCATTAAAAAGATTTTGATCATTCAAAATAGGGAAAATGTGGAAGGCAAGCAAAGAGGTAAAACAGAAAGAAGGGGAGGGCCCTGGGCCTGTGCCTCGGGCTTACTCTGGACCCTCGTCCTGTTCAAACATTATACTTCTATGAAAACATTTTGTGCTTACATACAGAACTGGCTGACTATAGTCTGGGAGGCCTATATTTCTCTGACTACCCCTGGAAGTGTGGAGTGCTAAGCAAACTCGCAATAACCTGGCATGTGGTGGGTGCAGAGGGCAAGGTGATCTTCTTCCCAAACAAAGGACTTTCTGGTATCTCAAAGTTGAAAACAGACTAGAGAGGTAGCCGACCATCCTCTGTGCGTCCCCATGGAGTTCTCTGCCACCCAGAAGGTGACTACATTTGATGTGCTTGCATTTCACTGAGCTGACTACTCCAGTTCTTTGGTGGTCAAGACATCTTTTCTTTTCACAGCTACATGCGAACCTGGATGCAAGTTTGGTGAATGTGTCGGACCAAACAAATGCAGATGCTTTCCAGGATACACGGGGAAAACATGCAGTCAAGGTCAGTACAATAGGCCAGGATCACAGGCCAAGTTAGATGGTTGCAGTAGTGCTGGTGACACAACGCGGTGGGCAGGATTTCTTAAAGTTGAATCTTCAAATGAAGATGGTTTCAGGACAAGAGTTTCCAAGCTCTTCTCCTTGAAAACTGTAAAAATTCTGATGTTTCTGTCAGGATGCCCAATAAAAGACCTCCCCCCCACAAATAATTCTGTTTTGTTACTTATTTTTTATTTTTTTGGTCTTAATATGTAATTTTATTTAAAATTTATTTTAAAATAAAAGTAATGCTTTTGTGTTATTTAAAAGCTCAAATGGTACTTGAAACATAGAAAATACATCATACCAGCCTTCCTCTCTACCTATGTAGTATATATTTTCATTCTAAAAAATCCAGGGTGGCGCCTGTGGCTCAAAGGAGTAGGGCGCCAGCCCCATATACTGGAGGTGGTGGGTTCAAACCCGGCCCCAGCCAAAAACTGCAAAAAAAAAAAAATCCAACAGGTAGCTCCTGTTGCTCAGTGAGTAGGGTGGTGGGTTCAGGCCCAGCCCTGGCCAAATTGCAACAACAAAAAAATGGCAGGGCATTGTGGTGGGCACCTGTAGTCCCAGCTACTTGGGAGGCTGAGGCAAGAGAATCACCTAAGCCCAGGAGTTGGAGCTTGCTGTGAGCTGTGACGCCACAGCACTCTACCGAGGGCAATAAAGTGAGACTTTCTAAAAAATAAATAAATACATAAAGCCAACAGTGCAAAAGAATATAAATTAAAAAGTGAGTTTCCACCCCTAATCCTTACTCTATAGTTAAGTTTGTTCTTGATCTTCAAAGCCCTTTTCTGTGATAGTATAAGCATAAGTATTTCTCATAGGCATCTTTGTATGTGAGCACATACAGAGCTAGCTTATAAGACTGTATCCTCATCCCTAGTGTAAATACTTTTGTCCTTTGTGCAAAAATGCTTCATTTAACCATTATAATTTATATTGTCTCCAATTTTTTGTCATTGCAAACAGTGCTAAATCAAACCTCATTCTAGGAATATCCTTGCACTCTTGAGTCAGTATTTTGTAGGATAAATATCTAAAAATTGGAATTGTTGAGCTGAGTCATACGGATACTTTCATTGAATTTGATATATTTAAAAAATAATTTATGACTTTCATCAGGGACTATTTATCAGAAGGCATTAAAAATTTATTTTAACGTCTAGAACAGTGGTTCTCGGTGTGGGTGGTTTTAACCCCCAGGAAGAATTGCCAGATAAAATATAGACACTCAGTTAAATTTACACATCAGATAAACAACAAATAGTATACATATTTTCTAAATATTATATGGGACTTTAAAAAGCATTAGTCATTTATCTGAAATTCAAATTTAACTGGGAATCTTGTATTTTTTTTTCTTTTTCTTTTTCTTTTTTTTTTTTTTTTTTTATGGTTTTTGGCCAGGGCTGGGTTTGAACCCGCCACCTCTGGCATATGGTGCTGCCCATGAATCTTGTATTTTAATTTGCCAAATCTGGGAGCCTTCCCCCAGGGGACATCTGGCAGTGTCTGGGATGTTTGTAGGGGGTGTTAGTGGTGTCTAGTGGATAGAGCCAGGGATGTTGCCAAACATCCCACAATGCACAGGACAGCCCCCAACAAAGAATGGTCCAGCCCCAAACATCACTAGCACGGAGGTTGAGAAATCCTGCTCTAAATATGGTGAATAAAAATACATCATTAATGCAAAGGTGATTTGGCCACCCAGAAGATACTTGGCAATATCTGTAGACAGTTTTGGTTGTCACAACTGGGGTGGGAGGCTCTGCTGCTATCTAGTGGATGGACCCCTGGGGTGCTGCTAACCACCCAGGGCACTGCACAGAACGGCCCTCACAACAAATAATGATCGGGCCCAAGATATCAACAGAAGTTGAGAAACCATGACATGAAGAAAAGGGTCCCCATTCCTATGATGAAATTGAGCAAAGAGCAAGAATCCATTTCAGCTGCCCTTAAGAAAGGCTTCCAGGATTCTAGAAAAGGGGACAGAGAGTTTGAGAGAAGACCAGGCACCCACTCCACTCTGCCATTCCAGCCCTGCTACCAAGCCCAGAGGTCAGCCCCATGTACTGAAATGGCCATTCTTTGAGCTGCCAGCCCTGCAGCCTTGGGGAAGGATATCGGATCTCTTAACAATCTACCACCAACATAGAGGCCAGAGCCCCAAAGGTGCTTCTTAGAACTGCATCCAGTTGCTCGAGAGAGGAGCATCAGGAATCATACTTTCATAAGCCACAATTCAGCTGTGTCCCTTACCAGAGGTTTTACGCCACAAAGCTTGTTTTTCCATATGTTTGGGATTCTGTGCCAAGATACCTTCTCAAGAGATTTGGAATACAGCAATATTTTTCATGCTAATTTTTAAGTCCCAGTAAAATATCAGCATTGAAGGAATGAGTCAGTTGGCTTGAGTTTTGGGGCTGCCTGTCTTCCCCCCATACCCCCCTGCCCCATGGCAGTCTGATCAAAGTCCACATATATCCATTAGTGGCAATAGCCCTCAACTGTTTTCTTTACTAAAATGCTCCTTCCAAGAGACAAGTGAGTCACTTCTGAGTTAGGGCCAAGTGATGGGGTGTTTCTGGGTTTCCCATTATGTCCAACTTAGTCTCCTTTCAAATCAGCATTTCTCAATTGTCCCCTTTGAAGCCATCAGGGTCTGTGAGGGAGACAGTAGGGTAGAGGGGACAGTCAGTGACAAGAGGTTTTCAGATGTCTAGCTAGGGCCTTGGAAAATCATTATAAAAGGATCTTTTCAGAGGGGAAAGCAGTTCACTTTTAATTTTCAAGAATGTCACCATGCTGAATTTTTTTTCTTTACCTCCTTGTCCTGTGAACCATGCTGAATTTTTATCTTATGTGGAATTTGGTTGGTTTTCCCTCTTTGTGTATTCCTTGGGGGAGTTAAGCCACGAGGCCCCCTCATGATGACATTTCCAAAGACAAGATTCTCAATCCATGATCCCTTTTAAGGTTTTCTTTTTTTTTTTTTTTAACTCTTTTATTCCTTTAATTAATGAATGCCATATTAATTATGGTTAAATTCTTTCTAAAAGTCAAACCAAGCAAGCATATGTGGTCACTTTATATTTACCTGTTTCCAAGCAACATCTAGTATTAAACAGGAAAATCAAAGGCAGACATATGACAGAAATTCAACAAATGAAATGTACTGAAACACAAATGCAACAAGTTGTTTTCAGTCCATTCTATCTGAGAAGTGAAGCAACATGACAAGGAAAAGTCATTAAACATATATCATTGATCTCAGCAATATTTGACTGAAAATGCATGATCATGTCACCACAAATTTCATCTCCTCATTAGAAAAGAAAACTTATGGTCTATGCCTTAAAATGAATGTCAGTGGTGGCATTTTGAAATTATAATTATTTTTGCTGATTTTTTAAAATTTTGTCATGTTCCCAAGTTTGTTTGTTTGTTTATTTATTTTATTTTTTATTGTTAAATCATAGCTGTGTACATTAGTGCAATCAAGGGGTACAATGTGCTGGTTTCATATACAATCTGAAACATTCTCATCAAACTGTTTGACATAGCCATCATGTCATTTTCTTAGTTATTGTATGAAGACATTTGTATTCTGCATTTAGTAAGTTTTGCCTGAACCCGTCTAAGATGCACCATAGGTGTGGTCCCACCATTTACTCTCCCTCCACCCATCCTCCCCCCGCTCTCCTCCCTTTCCCCTTTCCCCATATTCTTATG
Organism: Arctocebus calabarensis; assembly: GCA_963573935.1. NCBI lineage: Eukaryota > Metazoa > Chordata > Mammalia > Primates > Lorisidae > Arctocebus > Arctocebus calabarensis. The sequence goes on along the minus strand of CAUYON010084131.1, from coordinate 580 downwards.
CTATAATTGGGTTATAGCCTTCATATGAAAGCTAGAAATTAGCTTCATAGTAAGGCTGAGTACATTGTATACTTTTTCTTCCATTCTTGAGATATTTTGCTAAGAAGAATATGTTCCAGCTCCATCCATGTAAACATGAAAGAGGTAAAGTCTTCATCTTTCTTTAAGGCTGCATAGTATTCCATGGTATACATGTACCACAATTTATTGATCCATTCGTGGGTCAATGGGCACTTGGGCTTCTTCCATGACTTACCAATTATGAATTGGGCTGCAATGAACATTCTGGTACAGATGTCTTTGTTATCATGTGATTTTGGTCTTCAGGGTAAATACCAAGTAAAGGAATTATAGGCTCGAATAGCAGGTCTATTTTTAGATCTCTAAGTATTCTCCAAACATCCTTCCAAAAGGAACATATTAGTATGCATTCCCACCAGCAGTGTAGAAATGTTCCCTTTTCTCCACATCCATGCCAACATCTCTGGTTTTGGGATTTTGTTATGTGGGCTAATCTTACTGGAGTTAGGTGATATCTCAAAGTAGTTTTGATTTGCATTTCTCTGATGATTAAGGATGG
>CAUYON010084129.1:0-10146 GCA_963573935.1 Arctocebus calabarensis | reverse complement strand
GCCACATACACCTAAGCTGGTGGGTTGGAATCCAGCCTGGCCCTCCAAACAATAATGATGGCTGCAACCAAAATATGGCCCGGTGTTGTGGCAGGTGCCTGTAGTCCCAGCTACTTGGGAGGCAGAGGCAGGAGACTCGCTTGAGCCCAGGAGTTGGAGGTTGCTGTGAGCTGTGATGCCACAGCACTCTGTCCAGGGTGACAGCTTGAGGCTCTGTCTCAAAAAAATATATATATATAAAAATAAAGAGGTTCAGGAAGAAAGGCCTAGCCAATCTTTAGGTAAAACCTAGGTCTCTTGTCTGTGGGACCAAGCTAGATGGACTATTATACTTTTTTTTTTTTTTTTTTGAGACAGAGCCTCAAGCTGTCCCCCTGGAAAGAGTGCTGTGGCATCACAGCTCACAGCAACCTCCAATTCCTGGGCTCAAGCGAGTCTCCTGCCTCTGCCTCCCAAGTAGCTGGACTACAGGTGCCCACAACGCCCGGCCATTTTTTGGTTGCAGCCACCATTGTTGTTTGGCGGCCCTGGGCTGGATTCGAACCTGCCAGCTCAGGTATACGTGGCTGGCACCTTAACCCGTTGAGCCACAGGCGCCGAGCCAACTATTATACTTTTAACGACAAATAAATAGATAAATTGCCAATGCAAGAGAATTGCTTGAGCCCAGGAGTCAGAGGCTGCAGCGAGTTATGATGATACCACTCACTCTAGCCCAGACAACAGAGACCTTGTCTTAAATAAATACGTACATACAGCCATACATACAAATACACCTAAAATCTATTATTATCTCCACTCTCACATAATGAAACTGAGTCATGCAGAGGTAAAATTACCCAAGGCCCTTGCTCAAAAATAAATAAATTTTTTATTAAATTAAACTAATTTTTATATAGGCAATAGAATATATTTGGTTCTATAATATAACTTAACCATTTTGGGAGGTCAAAAATCATTGAATGTAGGCAATTCTACATGGCTTATCCTATTACCCCTTATCCCTTATTACCATCCCATCTTGCCTTTATATATATATTTCTTTTTTTTTTTTTTCTTGCAGTTTTTGGCTGGGGTCAGGTTTGAACCCGCCACCTCCAATATATGGGGCTGGCATCCTACTCCTTGAGCCATAGGCACTGTCGTTATGTGTATTTCTTATTCAATTGTTGTTGCTCACATGTTCATACAAGAAGCATAACTGTGTCCTGGCTTTTTATTTCTCTGGAATCTTCTTCCAGAGACTAATTCCCATATAACAGAATTATCTATATTAACATATCAATTTGTCTGTCCTTTATTATCTCATATGAGCAGTCAGTTCACATGATAAAGAGTTTAAACCAAAAGAAGCTGAGTAAATAAATGACTCTTCCTGACAACAAAACTGGACTAATAAACCCTTACAGGGCTTTCAATCTTAGCAGGAAGAACTAAGGTTGACTGGCCAGCTTCCAGGATTCTACAAGTACCAGGGCAAAGCTTGCAGCAAAGTCACAGAAACAAAAAGCCTGTGACTTAATCTCTAACTTCTCTAATAAAATCAGGGAAGAAAAGCAAACTTTTCTCCCTTTAGAATGTTTGATTATCAGAAGCTATGCTGGCTCTCACATCAATCGGCTCAGCAAGACTATGCCAAGAAAAGCTTAATCTGATGGTCGTCTTATAAACTCCATTAAGTGGTACCACTGTTTATTCAGCTCCACCAACCTCTCAACCTTAGGCGAGTTCCATAAGGTCAAGGTCATCTCTGTCTTATTCAGCTCCTTATGACCAGTGCCCGGCACAGTACCCAAAACGAGGTAGGGGCCAATAAATATTTTGGAAAGAATGAACATAGCTATGAAAGGAGGAATTGATGTAGTCACAACACAAACAATGGCTGGTTTTCTACTCCTGACTTGCCAATAACTAACTGGCTATGTGATTGGAACAAGTTGTTTACATTCTCTAGGCCTCCTTTTACCTCGTGAGGTGTCAGGGCCCGCGATGCAGTGTCTCCAGCCTCGTGGGAGCCAGGACGCCAGGTCTCCAGCCCGGCCCACTCAACTATGTGGAGGCAGCCGCCGTGCCGGAGCACCTTAGAAGTCACAGTCAACATTAGGAGAGCGAGCATCTCAGCAGCAATCTCTCAGCAGCAGTTTTAGTAGGGCAGCGCCCATCAGGCGTCCTCCGAGCAAGGAGCGGAGCCAAAGGAGGAGCCTCGCCTCACTTCTCCAGGAGAAGTAATCCCGAGGCCGCCTACGCCGCAGGTGCGGAGACTGCTAACCAATGCTATACATACTTCCGTGCTCTCGAGCACCTCACTAACTATAGCCAATGAAGTTAAATTCCTTCCCCGATACCTTAATGCCAGAATATGTCTCACAGGTGCCTCCTCCAGTGAGGAAAAGAGAGGAATGTGATAGAACCCCTTTTCACCTCTGTAATTCTAATTCACAGAAGCAGGAGGGGTTGGGTTACTCCTGTGCACAGTGCCATTAACAAAACGGAAGTGCTGTCCCCTTGTCTTCTTCAGTCCTCCCTAAGCTTACCCAAAGGCACGCCAAGGGAGGGCAAAGAATGCAGAAGTAGGAAGCAAATTACTAATCATTCTCAAGATGCTTCTTGAGATATCTGTACTTCTCTGACCGCTTGAGATTTCACAATAGCAAGGCTGACAGGAACAAAGCCTCAAAAGTTACATTCTCTTTGATCATTGTCTGATTTGGCTTAGAAATAAATTCTCAATTAGATTTCCTTCCACGAAGTTCACATTTCATTGTGATTCCGTGAAAATTTTATTCTTCCTCTTTTTAAAAACAAGTGAAGATTTGCAGTGAAAAGCTGGTTGCTCTCTAGTGGAAGGGAACCAGATAAAAGTATCTTCTAAGCAAGGTCAGACTTTTGCATCTTTGCTTCAAATAGATAAATTTGACTGTGGTGAAGAATTGAGAATCCAACTCTGTTTTCTTTTTTTCTTTTTTTTGTGGAGACAGAGTGATCTCACTCTATCGCCCTCGGTAGAGTGCTGTGGCGACACAGCTCACAGCAACTTCCAGCTCTTGAGCTTAAGAGATTCTCTTGCCTCAGCCTCCCAAGTAAGTGGGACTACAGGCGACGCCACAGCACCCGGCTAATTGTTGATGCAGTTCATCGGGGTTTGAACCCGCAGCCCTCGGTATATAGGGTCGGCACCCTACTCGCTGAGCCACAGGCATCACCCCCAACTCTGTTTTCTTAAGGGAGATACATCCCCCAGTGGCAAATAATGTTTGTTCTAGTACCAGTCTGTGGCCTGTTAGGAACCAGGCTGCACAGCAGGAGCTGAGTGGCGGACAGCTGAGCAAAGAAATCTTCATCTGTGTTTATAGCTACTCCCCGTTGCTCACAGTTTCTGAGTTCCATCTGCTGTCAGATCAGCTAGGTTCTTATAGGAGTGCAAACCCTACCCTAAACTGCCCACGTGAGGATGTAGGTTGTGCACTCCGAATGAGAATCTAATGCCTGAGGATCTGAGGTGGAGCTGAGGTATTGGTGCTAGTGCTGGGACTGTTTACTTGCAGGAAAACAAGCTCAAGGCTCCCACCAATTCTGCATTACGGTGATTTGTGTAATTGCTTCATTATCTATTACAGTAATAAGAATAAGTTTATACTATAATTATAGAAATAAAGTGTGCAATAAATGTAATGTGCTGAATCGTTCTGAAACCATCTGTCCTGGTCGGGGGAAAATTGTCTTCTATGAAACTGGTCCCTGGTGCCAAAAAGGTTGGGAACTTCTACTGTAACTACAGCATTATGAAGGAGGGAGAGTTCTGTTCCTTTCTATAAGATTGTAATTGAACTCAAAAGGGCTATAATCCAAAGGTCAGGGGAAAGGTGAGAGAAAACACAGAGGAAAGGTCACACTTCTTAGAACCAAATCTGCAGTTGAGCAAGTCAATCTATGAGAAAATACAAGAAGCTTGCCAGAAAGAGAGAGGAAACATCAGAACCAGTGCCAGGGTGGAGAGGTGTGAAGGGGAGGAGAAAGAAGGTGCAGAGTAAGCAGTGATCATGGGTTGGTGACCCTAATGCTGGAAACAGAACTGCGTGTAGTGGAGAGGAGACAAGTATAACTCAACATAGACAATTAAGACAAATAAGTGAGATACTATGAAATGTCAATTATTTTGTTCTCTGATACTGGTGGTGAGAAAACTTAGGTCACAATTCTTCTAAAGAGAGGAGGGCTTTGAGAAACAAAAAGCCTCTATTAAATTAGAGTTACAACATTCAGAGATGTATGCTAACGGTTCCATATGAGTGAACCTTTTCTGCCTGGGTACTTAGTAAAACTTTAATGTGCTCTAGTTTGCAGTCCCACCAACAGTGTATAAGTGTTCTTTCTCTCTACATTTACACCAACCTCTATTTTGGGGGGATTTTTTTGGTACAACTTCTATGGAAATTTGTATGGAGATACTTCAAAAAACTAAAAGTAGACTTACCATTCAATCCAGCAATCCTACTATTGTGTTTCTACTTTAAGGGAAAAAAGTCATCTTACCAAAAAGATACATTTACCCTTTGCTAAGAAGAACATGTTCCAGCTCCATCCATGTAAACACAAAAGAGGTAAAGTCTCCATCTTTCTTTAAGGCTGCTTCAAAGACTAATTTGCCCCTGCCGCTTTAAGATACAGTTTTTAATCCCATTGAAGAGTATTTTTAGAAATAGATAATAAAAGTCACTCTGGGGATCTAAAGTTAGTTTATTTGCTGAGAGAGTTACTGATATAAAATTTTATTTTGATTAAATAATTTGTGTGATGATAGAATGTAGGATGCTAAGAAGAAACATTTTATTTAACTATACAAATCCAAAACAGTCTTCACGTGAGACTTTTCAGTTGCATTTTTTAAGAAGATCGGTTTCACAGAGATGTAATATTTATAGAACATTAGGAGAGAAAGAGAATTAGGGCATAATTCAGACAATTGAATGTAGACTTTCTGAAGCTACCGTCCTGAGCCTCTTACATAATCCTCTCCAGTGTGTGGGATTTTCAAGTGTACCAAGGACACCGTGGGGAGAAGATAATGTGCCGTTACCGTAACTGCTAAGTTTGTGGTTAGTATGAATTTAACCAGAGAGAAGCTACAAATGAACTGGAGAGACCAGCCCAGCAGTCCTGGGTGAGTTGGGAGGTCAGTCAACACATGGAGTGGTTAGTGCCTTGAGAAAGGTTTTGGTTCACACGAATGTCTCTGGAATCCTGCTTCAAAACACGTGGAACACACTTACAAGAGGCACCCTACTTTATTCTTTTAAAGAGTGAAAACAGGAGAAGAAATCATGCGTGTGACAAAAATTCTGATTATTTAAATAGCAGTGACACAAGTGGGGAGGCATCACTCGGTTTAGGGAAAGTTTCTAAGTTTATCGTTCACTTTGACATTCGTAGGATTTCAGATGCTCCCTGAGATAGCTGGTAATTATTTAAAAGAATGTGAGGGTGGTTGGTTATTTTTCAACGAAGAAGTGCAGCAAATGATAATAACCTGTTCTGAATATTATCTGACATGGTGAAAAGCCAGTTGCTAAAAATAATCCCTGTCCCAGTGTTTTCCAATAAATAACTTGTAGAAGAGCCATGTGAACCCGATTCCCATTTATTTTGTACGTGACGGCTTCATGATAGAGAAATCCTAGCTTTGCAAGCTCCTATGCTGTTGCCTCCTAGACTTGTCCAGATGTTGACTGCAAAAATCTATCCGTTTGGGGGATTTTATTTTATTTTGGGCCATTTATTTTCCTTTGAAGAATTATACCTGCAGAGAATTCTCACAGACAGAACTAAATACGAGTGAGAAAAGATAAAAAATCATTATTTGTCCTACCCCTTCCCTACCCTCACTCACACCAAAAGAAGACACAATCTTGAAAATAAGCAAGCAATAACTACGTACCTTTGGATGCTGTGAGGAGGGCTCAGGTTTCCTCCCACAGTTCCCTGGTTAGGGACGGTTTCTCTCCTTATATTCTTTTCTAATTTCTGCTGGCATTCGTGATGTCTCTTTCTCTCTGCCTCTAGGCTTCTCTGCTCCCTGAGGCTTTCTTTGTGCTTTTTCAAGTCTCTATTATTTCCTAGGCTTCTTTTCTCGTCTAATCCTGAAGAACCATAATATCCACTCAGATGTTTTAAAGTTTATGAAATTCATCTTTGCTGGAGAAGAAAGTTGTATGTTCACCTCTGTAGTTTGAGATGTTGGAAGGAAGAGGCTGGAGAAAAGTTATGAGTGGGATTCCTAGTAACAGTGACAATGTTTCTGGAAATCTCAGTGTAAGTCAGGCACTGTTCTAAGAGTTCTGTCTGTAATAGTTCGTTTAGCCACAGTAAACCTGTGTGGTGCATGGATCGTAATTTTCCTATTGTACAGATGAGGAAATCGAGACACAGAGACTGTTGATAATTTGTCCAAATCTAAGATGTCTTGAAGCTACAATTTGGGTCCCAGAAAGGTGGTTTTGGAGTCTGGTTTCTTCATCATGAGGCTCTAGAATTAATATTTAAGGTGTTATAGGCCTTCAACATCACATCCTTTTCTCCTCTTTGTACTTGCTGGTAAAACAGCCTTAAGCAGTTAACTGTTTCCTGCCAGAAGTGAGCACCTGCTGGAACCCTCTGTGATCTGAGATCATACAGACACTGGGGGAAAGAACACATGTGTGTCTGGAAGGAATACAGACTTTTATTGTGTGCTGCAGCCTGATTGGCTTTAATGGATTGGATAAATGAGTACAATCTGTACTTGGACCTGGCTTCCCTTTAGCTAACTCTTGGCCTGCTCTTCTGGATATTCTGTGGTTTTTATATGGCCACAGTGAATCCAGGAGATAAAAAGGCCCATAGCCTGCGTTATCAGATATATTCCCAGGCTTTTCCCAGGATGCTAATGGCAGCAACCCAAGAGCCCTTTCCTTCTCTAACCACAAGGTCTTCTTGCCATCTTGTCTCATTAGATAAATATATTCACTGCATTACTATTTAAGAATCTATAGGCTATGATAAATGCACGATTTTGCCTTTGAGCATAAATACATCATAATTTTCTCAGCTTTAGTAAGAGTAGCCTCAAGCACAACAAAATATTTTTCTTAATATTTTGCTTCAAACTCTAATATCTGTTTGAGTTCATTTCACCTATTCGTTCTTTTCTGTTAATTAAGAGTTTTAATGAAAATGAAATTGTATTTTCAAAGAAACAAAAGTAATCTGTTGGGACTGATGAGTAGAAATTATCCTGAATGTCACTTCCTGCATCCCCTTGGTAGATTTCCTTAGAAAATACCAGTGAGAGAATGCGGGTGGTGGCAATGGTAGTGTCAGTGGGGCTTCAGATTTATTTACTGCCTTCCTGCCCACAATCTCAGCAATCACTTGCCCGCAGGCATGTTGAGGTAGAGCAAAGTAGCTGGGTTATTATCTCTGATGTTTAGATCATAATTACTCCAAAGCAAATTAAAAGATACCTGGGAGTTCAGGCCTTCTTTGATGTTTACAGCTTCAGCATAAGAAAATACATGAAAAAATTTGGCAAATTTGATCTGAACCTAAGGGGAAGAGAAAAGCTTGTATTTCTAATTAAATTGCTGAGTTGGTTTGCAATCAATACACATCTGAAGAAGATTTGAAACAGAAGAGAATTAATATTTGCTTTGGTCTTATTAACTCTTTTTTCAATTTTTCAATTCTTTTAGGAGTTTAGAGTTTAGGGACAGTGACGAATTTGCCAGCAATCAAAAATGTCTTGGCTATCGACTTAGAGGATGCAAAATTATACCCTGTCGTATAGCAATACTTTCTTTTTCGCTCCATACAACTCACAATAAGTGAGTTATATTCTGTATAAGGATCACAAGAAAGCTCACAAATTAAGATGAGGAAGCAGGCCACTGAGATTAATTCCACAAATAGCTCATCTGAAAACTGGTGGTGTTCACACTATTTCTCCATGGGAAAAATGAGCATATATTTGCAGAAACTATCCTAAAATGTATAAAAGTAACTCCAGATACTCCTGGAAATGAAGTACTCATTCTATAATTTTTAACTTCTATCCTTTTTCCCTCTAGAATGACTTCTAGGCATCTTAACAGTCAAGATGCCGAGACATACTATTTCATTTATTTTTGACATCCTGAAGGCAACTGAGTATTTCAAGTTCAGGTCATGAGAAAGGTCTCCATAAAACAGGTTTACAACTGGATACGTATCAACACATTCTGGTTACCAGAAAAGAAAAGGCAACAATATTCTTGCTTAGAAGTGTGTCCATATTCACTTTGGGGTAAACTTTTATAGTTCTCATATTGTCATTTGATTTATCTCCTTGTATATTATATTAAGACAAAATTACAATTTCAGTGGGGATTTCAAAAATACATCTGCTCACCTAATGTCTTACTGAGCACATTTTAAAATTGACAGATTTTTCTTTGTTCTCAGCTAGTATTAATTTTCATCTTTATTTTTCATTTACATTTTGTGAAAATAAGCAAACACACAAGAGTAGCGGGAATAGTATAGTAAAGCTGCATGTACTTGACACTTGGCTTCCCACTTTTTCAATGGGATTGGACCTCATATTTGTAAGTGTTATTGTACACTTGGGGTCTTGGTGTGTGCCACACCTTTTGGGGGCAAAACACGATTGTAAGAGGGACTTTACCCAACAAAAGCAACCAGTGTAGCATGGTTTCTTGTACCCTCGATGAATCCCCAACAATAAAAAAAAAGAATCCCAAAATTCTTCTGAGGCACCTTTCGCATCTAACAGTTTTAAAAGAGGTGAAGGTAGCATCACTAATTACGTTTCTCCTCTGTAGCTAGCCAGCCCTTAAAATATCTCCTCCTCTAGTCAATTTCAGATGTTACATTTCCCAAAATACTTTTTTTTTGCACAACTATTTTGTGCTTTGTTTCAGTTCAAAGTTCACATGTGGACAGGGGAGGAATTGTGAGGTTCCAGCGATTTCAACTTTTCTTTTGCACCCAGTTATCTATCACCACAGCAGAAAAAACATTCTAGATATGTATTTTTTTCTCTGCCCTATACATTCTTCTTCTCTCTTTCCATACACATGAATCTGAGGTTTATCCAGGTTTTAGTTCATTTGTACTACAATAACAAAATACCTGTGACTGGGTAATTTATAAAGACCAGAAATTTATTTTCTCACAGTTCCAGAGGCTGGGAAGTCCAAGCTAAAAGGACTAGCATATTTAGTGTGTGGCAGGGGCTCTGCTTTCAAGATTATGCCTTGTTGAAGCACTTTTCCACAGAGAAAGGCAACAAGGGCCTCCCTAGTTCCCTTTAGCCTTTTGTTTGGTGCTAATTCCATTCAGGATCTAATGACTTTGCTGAAGACCCCACTTTCTAGTACGTTGCACTGGGGACTAAGTTTCAACGTGAACTTTGGAGGGTATACAAACCTTCAAACCATAGCACCCCATGCCTGTGGTCACCTCTGAATAGTACTTGACGTAATGATGGGCAGGTACATTCCACTGTTACTACCACAACTGCATTATGGAGGAGAAAATAATGAAAAATAAAATTCAGGCTGGAAAAACAAAGTAGGCATTGTCTGCTGTGCATCTGAGAATGTTGATTCCCTCTTGGATTCCAGTAATATAAACAATGACTCCCTCAAAGAGGATTTGCCCATTTCATAGATGTTGCTGTGGACAAACAAAGAGAACTGTGTAGGACTCACCCACACCCGGGAAGGACCATGCCCAGGCCTTCCTCTCAGAGGCAGGGCAGGACATGGTGCTCTGCTCTGTTGCCCTGTCTGATCGTCCCACAGAAGGAGTGACACTTGTTTCTATGCCTTTTTTTTTTTTTTTGGCCGGGGCTGGGTTTGAACCCGCCACCTCCGGCATATGGGGCCGGTGCCCTACTCACTGAGCCACAGGCGCCTTCCTCATTCCCTTTTCTCCTCAGACCTTCTCTGCATGGGTGGTAGAGGTCTAGTGGTAATGTTGCTTCAGAAGAATGCTAGGAATGGCAAATGATGTTAGGAAGAGGAAAAGTTGCCTCCCCCATCCTGCAAACTCGAGGGCCCACAGCGTAAAATAGAAACTGGTTAGTGGTCAGTGGGCACACTGTGCATA
>CAUYON010084128.1:0-34897 GCA_963573935.1 Arctocebus calabarensis | reverse complement strand
TTTTTTTTTGAGACAGAGCCTCAAGCTGTCGCCCAGGGTAGAGTGTCGTGGCATTACAGCTCACAGCAACCTCCAATTCTTGGGCTCAAGCGAGTCTCCTACCTCTGCCTCCCAAGTAGCTGGGACTACAGGCACCCGCCACAACGCCCGGCTATTTTTGTTTCGGTTGCAGCCATCATTGTTGGTTGGTGGGCCTAGGCTGGATTCCAACCCGCCAGCTCAGGTTTACATGGCTGGCGCCTTAGCCTGCTGAGCCACAGGCACCGAGCCTGCTCTGATAATTTTTGAAATAAAGATTTATAGATCAGAAAGTAGTATTAAAGTTTCCCTTTAAAGTGAAAGCTCATCTGCTAAGACAGCTGGCTATTTCTGAACTTTATAATATCTGGACAAAATAAAATCATGTTGCTAACATTCAATATTTTTTTCACTGTGTTACCTATTAATGTATGCAAAGCATAAGAACATTCTCTTGTCCCAGACTTTTCTTTAGAGTTGCTTACAATTTTCTATCAATACCGATGTCACAAATCATTACCTTAATAAATAATCATTGCCTTCCCCCACCCCAAATCATTGCCTTTAATGTCTGTGATTTTTTCTCACTTAATATAATTTTTATTGGGCTAGAAACACAGTATATATATATATATTTTTTTTTTCTTTTTAATGACAGGGTCTTGTTCTGTCTCTCTAGCTAGAGTGCAGTGGCATCTTCATAGATCACAGCAATCTCAGACTCCTGAGCTACTTGATCCTCCTGCTTCAAGAGGGTACCTGGGACTACAGGTGCTCATCACCATATATTAACAGGCTAATATTTCTGGTTTTTGTAGAGACAGGGTCTCGCTTTTACTCAGGCTGGTCTGGAACACGCAGCCTCAAGTGATCCTCTTGCCTCAGCCTCCCTAGAGTGCTAGAAATACAGGCATGAGCCACTGCACCTAGTCTCATATAAATTTTTATATATTCTTTTTATTGAGACAGAGTGTCACTATGTCACCCTCTGTAGAGAGCTATGGCATCACAGCTCACAGCCACCTCAAACTTTTGGGCTTAAGTGATTCTCTTGCCTCGGCCTCCCAAAGAGCTGAGACTACAGGTGCCCGCTACAACACCTGGCTATTTTCTTGGTTGTAGCTGTCATTGTTGTTTGGCAGGCCCAGTCTGGGTTTGAACGTGTCCGCTCCAGTGTATGTGGCAGGCACCAAGCCAAATTTTTATATTCTTTATTTAAATATGTTATAAACATTCACTGTGTTGTGACAATACTGATACTAATTTTATAAGGCTTCTCAATACTACATCAAATGAACACAGTATAATTTAATTATTTTTCTACAACTGGAAATTAAAGCATTCTACATTTTCACCTGTATAAATTATTTTGACCTGAACAGTTTCCACACAATCTTTTTCTATTTTGAAGGACTGCCTCCTTAAATGTGTAAGAGGTGACCTCCTTGGTTATGATGTAAGAGGATTATAATCATTCTTTAAATTTTGACAGCTCTCAGCATTAACCTTATCTTAGAAAATTTTTCTAATGTAATTAGTGCATGTTACATAACGTTTATTTTGAATATCTGATAGCTGAAGTTGGTATCTTTCCATGTTTATTTGTGAACTATAATTTCCTCTTTTGTGAATTGTCTATGTTCTTTGTCCATTAATGTACTTGAATCTTTTTTTTTTTTTTGTAGAGGCAGAGTCTCGCTTTATCGCCCTTGGTGGAATGCCATGGCGTCACACAGCTCACAGCAACCTCCAACTCCTGGGCTTAGGCGATTCTCTTGCCTCAGTCTCCCAAGTAGCTGGGACTACAGGCGCCCGCCACAATGCCCGGCAATTTTTCTGTTTTTGCAGTTTGGCCGAGGCCGGGTTTGAACCCGCCACCTTCGGTATATGGGGCCGGCGCCCTACTTGATTAGCCACAGGAGCAGCCCAATGTACTTGAATCTTAATTGTATAAATCCATTTGTATGCATTCTCTACAAAGCAAACAAATCAACCAATTGTCATTGCCAACATATATTGAATATTTCTTTAGGTATAAGTTTTCCTAATCTTTTCAAGAGTTGTGGAGTGGAAAATCTCAAAGGCCTTGGGTATTTTTTTCTGCCTTTTAATGTTTTCAAGACTGAAATAGCTTTGTCCCTTCTGAGTATCTGCTCTCCTAGAAAACATGAAAATCTCTGGTCATGCAGTAGGCTGACATAATACTTGACACCTTCTGAAATAAAATTTCTCCTCTTCCTTTGCCTAATTCAATTTCCCTCTAATTAATCTCAATGTAAAAGCTATTACATGCTCTGTTATATGTATCAGTGGAGAACACTAAAACACAGGATTACAAAAGGTCTACAGTGGAGATGACTGGGCTTAACTGTAAATCAGCTATCTGAATGTGTTTTTTGATTTTCCAGAAAGTACTATTTTGCAAAGGCCAAAGCCCATGTCCAGCTGAGACCCAGGAGCGCACCTTCCTGGTCAGTGCTCCGTGTACCCGGTGCCACTGGCGGTTCATCTCCCCCAGGCGCTCTGCAAACTCTGTCCTCTCGTACCGCTTGCTTTCGACATCACAGGTGCTTAACTGAAGTAGGGACTGGTTAACAAAGTCAACTATCCACTGTTTATAGTCCATTTCCATTCTGAACACCTAAAACAAACAAAACAAGCAAAATGAAATACCCAAAGCCCAAATGGAAGCTGGTCAGACAAGCTGGATTTCCCTTTGTACACTGGAGGGGGCACCACACTTTCAGCCAATAACCAAAGGGCAGCTGTCAGGGGTCACTTTCCAACCTTCCTAACCCCATAAGTCTGCTTTATTCAAGCAGAGATTCTTTTTGGGAATTCCACATTCCTGAGAACAGAGGGTCTCACTGCTTTCAAACAGGCTGAAAAGTCACAGCAATAAATGTCAGTCCCAAATCTATGCTCAGGGTCCAACAAAGAGTTCGTAGGAGGGGCTGCCTGAGAGCTGTGCCGGAATCCTGGGCCATGCTGAGGACTCATGGAAACAATACATTGGAAACATGAAGTTAAGTCCCTCCCAGGACCCAGGAGGCAGATCTCTTCCCTGGGGACAGTCTAGACCTTCCAGGGTAGTTTGGGAGACTTTAAGTTCCATAGTGATCCTAACCCCAACCAGGGCCAACCACGTTTCCATTAAACCTGCAATTTGTTGAGTTTGATCCTACCAAGTTCTAGCACCTCTTTTGGAGACATTTTGGGGGAAACCTTGTGGTATGTGCTAGGTTACCTGAGCCTACAAGGATATACACACATGTAGACATAAAGGTTCTACTACTCGCTGAAGTTAGGATGTGGTGGTATATAAAAACAAAATCCTCTCTAACATCATGCTTGGCTTGGCGAAGCCACTCATCTCCTGCCAGAAGCGGGCTCCTTCAGCCCGTGAGATCTCTGAAAGCAACAATCAAACTTGTCATTTGTCTCTGTATTTATGGTGTCCAAAACCCTGCCTGGCACACAGTAGATGTTTGTGTGTGGCTTGCTAAATGTTAATTAAATCTACTTAAAATTAAACATCACAGAGAGGACCACGTTCATGCTATTTACTAAAAGAACATTTAATAACACCTGTTGGATGCCAGGTATTGGACGAGGTATGCTGTTTTAGAGGTGAAGGACAGCTCCTGCTCTCAAACAAGGTGAGGAGACAGGCTAGAAAACAAATAATTGTAATACACATGATTCATGGAGACCTCTGATCCCCAAAAGTCTCCCGGCTGGGAAAATCAGGAGTGGCTTTCCAAATGAGGAGATACTTGAACTGACTCTTGAAGGATGACTCAGAGGATTGACTCGGCTAAACGTGGGGTACAGGTATTCCAGGCCATAGGCACAGATGAGCATTGCATGAGGGAGAACACCAGAACCAGGTGGGGTCGAAATCCTGTCTAGTCAGAATCCAAGGTTTGCATGGGGGAATGAAGAGAGGAGGCTAGGAGGTGAGGAGGGGCCAGTCTGAAGAGCGTGGACTGTCCTGCAGTGATGGGAGCCACAGAAGTATTTAAGAGCAAGTATATTAGCTCACCTCTTTAGAATCTGCCATCACCCCATTTCTTACCCTTAGAATTAGTTTTTCTACATTATATCCTACATGTCCCTATGTTTGTTTAGCATTTCCCCTCTGACAGATGATTTGCCTTCTTATTTAACGGAAAGACTGTTACTGCTGTGTTTAATTACCTTGTGCTTCTGAAGAAGATTTTTAACTTGAGACGCAGAACTTGGGGAACACACAGAGTCTGCAGTCTGCTGTTCCACACTGTTCATCCAGGTAATCGTTTCTGTGATGGCTTCACGAGACGGCAATTTCTCCATCTGAAGCTGCAAGAACAAAATGGTTTCCATTTAATTACCTGCAGTTAACAAAATGAATCAGGGCATCACTAAAGATGATACCTAGTTTGATAAGAGGTCTTGCTTCATAATTATGCAGGCTACTCATAAAAACAAACCCCGCATTCTAGTTGAGAATAAGCGACCCTAAAACAATGACAATGACCTTCACACAAACTAACACAGTGGCACAGATAAACTGAGAAATAAAGTAATTAAGTCTGATTTCTCTCTTAAGAAGGATCCCATGGGAGGAGAGTCCAGTAATTAAGACCTATATTCAGTGGTGCCAGAGAAAAATAGGCAATGTCAATGAAAATTATTGAGTCAGAGACATAATTTTAAAAGAGTTGTGAGTGAACAAGTGAATCCTAATTCAAATGCTGGGTTCTTAAATACTTACCTGGTGAAGTTTCTCTTGAATATCTGGAAGTTGAGTGATAAGCATTGTCCATTTTTGTTCAAACTGTGCTGAAGACGCTCTTAGCGTAGCTGTATCAGCTTCTTTAAGGTGAAGAAGTTGATTCCCAGTACTTAAGACAGCAGTCTTTAAGGAGGACTTTTCATCAACTTCCTTTGAAAACTCCTAAAGGAAACAGTTTTAAAATTTAGAAACTTTTAAAATTTAAATATAGCATAAAGTAACTAATAATCAGAGTAACTATTTATAGACAGTAAAACTAAACATAGCAAATGAATATGTGTGTGTGTGTGTATATATACACACATACTCCTTTTCTTACCAAGTGTCAGGCACTATTCTAGGCCTTAGATAAACATCTAGTAGGGAACAAATGAGACGGGATTCATGCCCTTCAAGAAGCTTATAACCTCATGAATCAATATGTGTCAATAAGTCATTATGTAAGTTTTATAAGGAACTATGGAAGCCAAAACAAAGTTGGTATTGAATCAACTATTTGCAACAAATTTTTAATTAAGTATTTGAAATATTTCCTATGTATTTGTTTTCAAGTATATTTTTAAAATACTCACATTTTATTTATTTATTTGAGACAGAGTCTCAAGCTATCACCCTGGATTTTATTTATTTATTTATTTATTTTTGACACAGAGTCTCAAGCTGTTGCCCCAGGTAGAGTGCTGTGGTGTCACAGCTCACAGCAACCTCAAACTCTTGGGCTTAAGCGATCCTCTTGCCTCAGCCTCCCAAGTAGCTGGGACTACAAGCACCCACCACAATGCTTGGCTATTTTTTGGTTATAATTGTCATTGTTGTTTGGAGGACCTGGGCTAGATTCGAACCCACCAGCTCCAGCGTATATGGCTGGTGCCCTAGCTGCTTGAGCTATAGGCGCCAAGCCAATACTCATATTTTAACACCAAACTTAATAATATAAGTACTACCATAGCTACAAACTATGAAAAATGGAACAAAAGGGGTGGCGCCTATGGCTCAAAGGAGTAGGGCTCCAGCCTCATATACCGAAGATGGCGGGTTCAAACCTGGCCCTGGACAAAAACTGCAAAGAAGGAAAAAAGAGAAAAGATTAAGTGCAGGGTGCAGGAATATCCAACCCACTGGCCGCATGTACATTATTTGAGGACTGTTTTGTTTATCTATGATGTCAGATACCATGAAAAGTATGCACAGACCTTTTCTTTGGCTCATCAACTTTCATTAGTGTTTATGTATTTAATGTTTGGTCCAAGACTACTCTTTTTTATCCAATGTGCAGATAAAAAAAGGTGGGACACCCCTGAACTAAGGGGAAAAGACTGGAAGGATTCATGAGTACAGTTCACATTACAAAAGTAATATGGTTCCCCCCCGATAAAATCATCAAACAATGTAAAAGTTTTTAGTAGACATACCAATTTTGTATTCCTTGATATAAAAACCATACATTTATTACCATTAACATTTATAAATAAATAATCCTATAAGGCTGGTGTTTTGGGGCAGGGTAATTTTTGCATTTGTAAAACATTACACATGTCAGAGCAAGTTTTATATATTTTATTTTATAAGGTTAATTAAAAATATACTTTATCATTGTAAATGTACAAAAGAACAATATAAACAAACAGCTCTAGGTTTGAAGAATGTAGCTGTTATTAGCCCATGTCTTATCCACAAATAGATACACAAGTATGGAAACACCACATCAATAATGATACTTTTTCCTTGATATTTATTTCTGAACAAAAATTACCTAGCATATTCTATTACAACTTACAAAAAAATTATTTATGTTGCTTCTGATTGTATCCAGGTCCTGGGACACATTGAGGGACTGTTCTTTCCAGTAGTTCAGAGTTTGCTGAGACGACTCCAACCACTTGGTTAACTCATCTGAATCTCTGTTGTAACTAAGAGGAGCAAAGTGATAGAAAAAGGAAATTAGAATTGTACTCTGATGACAAGCATCATTAGCATATTTTATTATTTTATCGTATTTCTTTTTTGTGTGTGGACAACCCTAACATTCAGAAAATCATGACATTTATAACGTTTCTATCATGTTTCATACCATGCCCAAATCTGATGCGCCTGGCATTTTCTAGGACTCCCTATTATGGCTGATCAAGAAAAAAGAGGCATTTTAAAGGCTAAATCTTTAAAAATTTCTTATTATACACAAAAGTATACCTATGAGTAAAGAGATTATCTTTATTACCAGATGTTCTCTATAGTTTTTTTAGAAAATACATAACCAGCATTTCTATAAATTGCATAATAGCAAACTGCTGTTGGCTGATACCAACATAGTCATCTAAGGTAATGAAAATACCCAAACAAAATGCTGCCCTTCTAGTAACTTTTAAATTTCATTAGATTAAGAGGCAGGGATGAGAATGAGGCTTAAACGGTCTGTGTTCTCTACCTTCTTCATGTAGTTTAAGATTATAGCAACTACGCAAAATAAATTCTCTGAAGAACTCAAAAGACTTTTTTTTTTTTTGAGACAGAGTCTCACTATGTCACTCTGGGTAGAGTGCCATGGCGTCACAGCTCACAGTAACCTCCAACTCTTGGGCTTAAGCGATTCTCTTGCCTCAGCCTCCCAAGTAGCTGGGACTACAGGCACCTGTCACAATGCCCGGCTATTTTTTGGTTGTAGTGGTCATTGTTGTTTGTCAGGCCCGGGCTGGATTTGAACCCGCCACCTCTGGTGTACATGGCTGGCGCCTTAGCCAGAACTTGAAAGACTTTTTCAAATTATTCCGTTCACTAAAATCACTTCATTTCTTTTAAATTTTAAAATGTTTAGAAGGCAGGAAAGAACAGCATTGTGGTATAAAGGTAACATTTGCATTATTTTATAACATAAATCTTTTCCAAAGAAATGTGGAAGTGATTCCCAGCAAATTGCTTATGTATTATCTGTGTCTAGCAAACCAGAATTAGAGATCATAGATCCTGTTAGCCCAGAAGAGGGGCCAAACTGCTTTAGGTTGTCTGAGAAAAAAACAGTACAATAAGAGGCCAGCATGGAAAATTTAGCTGACAGCAGAATCCTTCTGAGGTTCTTTGCACAGCAAACTCTATGAAGACAGACCTGAGCAGATGCTTGAGAAGTGTTTGCAGTCTGTGGAGTTCATGGTCAATTTTCTTGTTCAGGGACAACCACTGCTCTTCCAGTAGTGCAATCTGGCCCTCTAATTCAGGACAGCTCACAGATGCCACCAGCTGTTTGCCTTCATTCAGAGTTTGGCAAAGTCGGGCATGCTTTCCATGAATGTTTCTTTTTATTTGCTAATAAAAAAGTCACAAATGAATGAATGAATTACAAAATAAAGTCTGCCAATCTATTTGCAAATATTTCATTAAAAACCCTGATTAGTGCCTACTGAGGAGACATTAACATATTCCCAGTCTTCAGGAATGGAGTTTGACTGCAGACCAGATCACCTGTCATGATGAGTCTCTAACCGCTGCACTTCAATGCACAGATTCAATGCTATAGATTTACTGCCTGTAAACAAACCCCTCAAGCTTAAAAAACTGAGATCTGATAGTTAATACCTCTATCTAACAACAAAAGCAAAAAAATGAACTGACATTTCAGGCCACATTTGGATGGATTTTTTTTTTTTTTTTTTGAGACAAGAGTTTCATTATGTTGCCCTCGGTAAAGTGCTGTGACATCACAGCTCACAGCAACCTCAAACTCTTGGGCTTAAGCGATTCTCTTGCCTCAACCTTCCAGGTAGCTGGGACTACATGCGCCCGCCACAATGCTTAGCTACTTTTTGGTTGCAGTTGTCATTGTCGTTTAGCTGGCCAGACTCGAACCCTCCAGCCTCGGTGTATATGGCTGGTGCCGTAACCACTGAGCTATGGGCGCCGAGCCTTGCAGATGGATTTTGTGCAAGCTAAAAATTATTTTGAAAATCAGGAAATCTGACTCTGAGATCAGGACTTCCTGTGTCTCTGGGGATACCAGAAGATCTAGCCACCATTGGGTCTGTATTCTCACATGGCAAAGGAAGGCTGGAGCCCAGCAGCAGAGGCCCTAGGAGAGCTGGCTTTCTTTACCACTTGACTGCAGACCCAGCCAGTGTTCCCTGGGGAGCATTTCAGATTGTGACCCAGACGTGAAGGAAATAAGTAAGAAAATATTTCTCATTATCCCCTAAATGCAAATGCTAGGGGAGAGGGAACTCATTTCTAGATTCTTCTGAAGGTAAAGAATCAGGAGGGAGAAAAAAATAACTTTAGGAGAATAAATTAAAACAGCACATCATTAATCCAATTTCATGCAAAGAAAAATAAGATTCTTCATAACCGTGAACACAATGACCACTTTAAGAAAGGCCCATCTAAAGATAATTATCTTCCACAGTTGGGTTCAGCTAATGTCATTTACCCTGATGGTTGTTGAAATAAATTATTATCAAAATAGACGTTTTCCTATTTTCCAATTAATTTAAGCCTATTTAAAAATTATCCCCAAATTCTACTTTCATTGCTCTTTTCACCATTCCCATTGGTAATCTCTACCCTCTGCCCGAGCCTATGGGCTAGAATGAAATGTCCAACATCAGTATATTTTTTAAATTCCTAATTTTCTAAGTCCTTAAGTGATACTTTATCTTTGTAATATCTCTGAAAGTTTTTTTTTCTTTTTGCAGTTTTTGGCTGGGGCCGGGTTTGAACCCACCACTTCTGCTATAAGGGGTCGGCCTCCTACTCCTTGAGCCACAGGTGCCGCCCCATCTCTGAAAGTTTTAATTCCTCCACTTGATACACAGGATAAAGTCTGTGTAGTGGTCACTCAGCCTGGAGGAGCCCAGCCAGCTTTTGAAAGCGAGTTTGTTTTGACTTCAAAGGTTACACAACTAACCCGTAGGTTCCATGACCCACTGATAGAGGTGCTGACGTCAGCCAGACACACAAAAACCTCTCCATGACTCCAACTGAGAATGGCCCCTGGAAGTCTATCTGTGAGATCTTGAGGAGACAGGTCTTCTTTTAGTTTGGCAAATTTATTTATTTATCATTATTATTATTATTTAGAGTATTCAGAGTTTATTGAAAGATACAAAAAAGCTCTATAAAGTTAAGACACAGCTCAACAGTAGAAGGGTGGTGAAAAGGCTCACCACCCCCTACTCAGGTTTCTCCTCCTTATATCTTAAAGCTCCCTTTATCTAGTGTGATATTCCCTCAAATCTTTATTTCTCATCTTTCCTGCTCCTCATGTATTATTGGACAAAGAGGGTCCAGCCACCTATCACTGCCATTCAATCCTCAGAGATGAGAACATACACAGTGAGAACAAGATGGAGTCTGTCAGGACAGGGCAGACACCACACAGCTGGCCCAGTTGGCCCAGGTCCCACCTGACCCTCATTCCCTGTCTCCAACCACCACTGTCCTGAAAACTCAGTTCTAACTCCAAATATGCCTATCCTGAGTAGTCCAAGTGAACTGATCTAGATTAACCTTTGAATTAGAATGCTGCCCTGGATTGGGGGTCATACCAATGACTGTCTATCATGCATATCTATGAAATAGATTTTTTTTTTTTTAATTTCAGGTTAATGTGAGGGTATAATCAACCAGGTCAAAATATCTGATTCTGTTAGGTAGAGTCCCCTTGTGGTTATGTCTCACACTTAAAAGGTGTGCCAAAGTTTTGCAAATTTATTTAAAAGTCTTAGAACAATTCTTTTTCTATTTACTATCCCAAATGTAATAGACTCATGCTCGCATTTTATTTATTTATTTATGACAGAGTCTCACTTTGTCACACTTGGTAGAGTGCCGTGGCATTCTAGCTCACAGCAACCTCAAATTCCTAGGGTCAAGCAATCCTCTTGCCTCCCTAGTAGCTGGGCCTACAGGTACAGGATGGGGTCTTGCTGTTCCTTAAGTTGGTCTTGAACTCCTGAGTTCAGGCAATCCACCTGGCTTGGCCTTTCAGAGTACTAGGATTATAGGCATAAGCCACCATACCCAGCTTCATACTCACATTTTAAAGGATGTAGTCGCTTTGGTAGGAAATAATCAGGCTTATATAATTTGGCTAAGAATTAGATTGTTTCTTAATATAATGATTCTTAAAAAACTGTTTTCAATTATATTCTTTCATCTTTTCAGATGGTACCCTCTGTATCCCTAGATTAACAACAAATTAAACAGAAGCCCCCACCACAGAGGACCCAGATTTACGTTAGAGTTAGGCTCAGTATAATTAAGTGGTAACTAGCCTGGTGGTAGTTTTTTGGGCACCTGGAGCACAGAACAATATTCCTGCCTCTGGACAATGTTCTCTATAGGGGCTAAAATGCCCCGAGGGAATAGCAGAGCCCTGCCCCATATTTCTTGCTTTCATTTTCCATCCAGAGTATTCAGGGAATAAACCTGCTTTTGAAGTTTTAAAATTGATTATTTGATATCTCCTCTTCCCATACAACTCAGATTCTGACTTTATATACTCAAATGTTTAAAAAAAGCATTTTGTACTCCTCCTGTGAAGATATAAAATTTGTTTTATCTTGTTGGTTATGCTCTCAGCACCACTTAAACATCATTTTAAGGTTTTCTTTTTCCTATGGCATCAAAATTGGAGACAAGTAGACCGACAATAATATACTAAAAGTTACACAATTAGGATTTAAAGGTTTGATTTCTTTTTATAATGCTGATGGCAGGTATCAGTTTTCTTTAATTTTAGTTTTTAATTTTTTTATTAACAACTTTTATTATATTATTATTTATTTATTTTTGGGGAGACAGAGTCTCACTGGGTCACCTGGGTAGAGTGCTATGGTGTCATATCTCACAGCAACCTCCAACTGGGCTCAAGTGATCCTCCTGCCTCAGCCTCCTGAGTAGCTGGGACTACAGGCACCTGCCATAAAATCTGGCTAGTTTTTCAATTTTTAATAAAGGTAGGTCTCACTGTTGCTCAGGCTGGTCTTGAACTACTGAATTCGAGTGGTCTTTCCAGAGTGCGAGGATTATAGGTGTGAATCACCATGCCTGTTCCTGGTAACAG
This sequence comes from Arctocebus calabarensis, assembly GCA_963573935.1. Classification (NCBI taxonomy): domain Eukaryota; kingdom Metazoa; phylum Chordata; class Mammalia; order Primates; family Lorisidae; genus Arctocebus; species Arctocebus calabarensis. The sequence goes on along the minus strand of CAUYON010084128.1, from coordinate 23,054 downwards.
ATTATTGTCTGTCTCATAGTCTATGTCCAATCAGGACTTTATTGTAGTAATAAAACCAAATCTAGATTTAGGGACCCATGGTTTACAAAGTTCTTTCCAATCTTCAGCTCATGCCTATACTGGCAGTCCATAGCCATCCACCTCCTGAGACAGCTATAATTATTACATGTTCTACAAGTACAAAGACTGAGGCTTAGAGATAGTAAGGTCACAAAAATGGTAAGTGATGGAGCTAGGGCTCAAACCGAAGTCCTCAATTCCAAAGCAGATGTGGCCATGCTGACAAGCTCACAATCTAATCTGAAGTCTCCCTGAATACATCTCTGATAGTGAGTTGTGTGATGAACAACAATCCACTTCAATTCAAATCATTCATCTTCAAAATCAAGCCCACTTGGTCAAAGACCAAATAAAACAGAGTGCTATGGACCATCCCATTGACAACTGAAATAGAAGCAAAATACCTGGTAAAATGAAATCCTTTCCACTAATCTTTCTTCTGTCTCTTCCACCAAACTCACAGAGGGCAATGTAGATACGAGAATTTCCAGGTCCTTTTCAAGAGATATATAGTTTTCATCAAATTCTTCCCATTTCTAGAGAATTAAGAACATTAAAGTCAGTGAGAGTCCTTTTGTGGATTGGTTCTAGACAATGACACAATTAATCATAAAAACAAAAGTGAACATAGAGACCACACAAGATTAAAGCACCTGCTGCAGATGTTTCTGAGAGGTGTAATCCATGCTAGTATGAGCTTAGTGTCTAACCGAAAACAATTTAAGAACATGGTTTTGAAAAATCCAGTTGGCATAAAATTAGTGCTCTATTAGTTACCCTTGTGAAACTGGGTAATAAGACTAAGGGAGTAATACATTAGATTAGAGGACCCTCTTAGCAACCTCTGCAGAGACTCAGAGCCCTATAAGAGTCTCTGTCTTATTTGGAAAAGCAAAGAGCTAACCTTTAAAGCCTTTTCCAACAGATGCTCTTATCAGGCTGTTTTTGTCCTCCCTGCTTTAAACGCAAGCCTGCTTAACATTATGCTCCCATGCTACCAGGGCTTGTCTGAGGAGTGTGGGCACACACCTGGTCAAGCAATATGACTGCCTTGGCCTGCTTTGTCCTCACTCCCTCCATTTCCACGATGTCTACCGCAAGGGTCCCAGCATGCTACAGAGCCCAGTTGCTGACACTAAAAATCATTTGTGGGGCAGCGCATATAGCTAAATGGTTAGGGCACCAGCCACATAAGCTGAGGCTGACGCATTTGAACCCAGCGGGGCCAGCTGAAACAAGAATGACAACTGCAACAAAAAAAATAGCCGGGTGTTGTGGCAAGTGCCTGTAGTCCCAACTACTTGGGAGGCTGAGGCAAGAGAACAGCTTAAGCCCAAGAGTTTGAGGTTGCTGTGAGCATAACACCACAGCACTCTACCCAGGGCGACAGCTTGAGACTGCCCTCCCCCCCAGATAAGTAAATAAATAAATAAAGTAAAGTTTTATGCCAACATAGCTGATGAATTTCAAGATAATTTGTTATATCAGTGGTTAAGTTATCCTGTTGGAAAAACGATCCCACTAATCTCACGTCAACTCGCATAGTGGGTCACTTGGCTTTTACAGGGTTCTCACTGGGCTCATGGAGCCTTTTTTTTAAAACGCCATGAAATATTATTATAAATATCAATTTGATGCACTAACCAGAAAATAAATTTTGTTAGCATATTACATTATCAGGTTGAATATTTCCTTCCTTTTTATTTCCCTTGTAGGCTAATATGGGCTGCAAAAGTTTAATAAATCAGAGGGGAAAATGTTAAAACTGAGAAAGAGCTTTATGCATGCCCAATTTTTTTCTTAGAATTGAGACAAAGTTGTCACAAATCCATTTGAACAATAGAACAGCCGGGCCTGTTCTCTTGAGGGAGTACAGTTTCTGAACCACTAACTATTGTATCCAATTGACTTTGGCAGAGCTTACAATTTTTCTTATTCATTCATAAAACCTAAAAGACAGAAAGATGCTGTACCATCTTAAAAGTCCAGCCAATCTCTCCTTCAGGGTGTAGCCATCAGAACTAATCAGGCATCCACATTCCTTGCTCTTACATTCCCATTTAACTACAGCTTAAAGAGAACCAGATACTTATTTTCAACACCTGGTGGTAGTTGTTGACAATCAGGAATTCCCAGCTTAAGTACAAAGTTTCAGTAACCCAAGTACCTGCAACAAACTCTGCAGCTTCATGCCACATTGTTGTGACCTTTCTTCTAGCAATTTAACTTCTGCTACTTGTTCTGCCCAAAATGTCTCTCTTTTTTGCAATAAAGAAGGAAACATTTTGGCAGAATATGTTTGGATCAACAACATGTCAGCCACAAGCTTCTGGAAAAAACCCTGTAAAGATGAAAAAGGTTTTAATATTTACTTATTAATTGTGAAAATCTTAAAAACCAAGTTATTTCAAATTTTTACCCACTGATTTATGTTTTTAAATCCAAAAATCCCAAGACTCTTGTGTAGAGTCAAATACGTGAGAAAACAAAAAGCAAATTGAAATGGATCCCTTAGTCTTTGAACACTAAAGTAATTCTAACAAATTATAAAGATATATTATCCTTAAGTAATATTTTCCACAAAATAATCCATTTTAAATGGCAAACGCTATTGTTAGTCAATTTTAATTTTTAGGTAGATCTTTCTGTATCAGTTGTTTTGAATTTTAAAAACATTACAAAAAGATAGATGCCAGCCAGGTACAGTGATGCACACCCATGGTCCCTGCTGCTTGGGAGGCCGAGACAGGAGGATGGCTTCAGCCCAGGAATTCTAGGCCAACCTGGATAACACAATGAACTTTCATCTCTTAAAGCAGTGGTTCTCAACCTTCCTACTGCCATGACCCTTTAATACATTTCCTGTGGGTCACAACCCACAGGTTGAGAACCACTGTCTTAAAGGAAGAAAAAGGAAAAGACCGATGCCAAATGTGGCTGATGAATTTCAAGACAATATGTTAGATGGATGGTCATGCCCACACATTCGCAGACAGGGCTCCTAAACCCTAGCTCTACATTCAACAAAATGGCTAAATAAGGGGAATTAGCTGATGGGCATTTCTAGGAATTCTGATACATAAAGGTTCCAGTATTCCCTTTCAAGAGGAAGGCTTAATTTCACGTGGTTCTTGTCCATTTATAGCCTATAGCCTGCTGCCTCTGTTAGTTATTTGGAGGGGCCTGCACATTGCACGAATCCCTTCTCCTATGCCTTGAAAAGGATAGACACGTGGAAAGGCTTACAAAAGCATGGACCGAAGGCCGGCACACTATACATAATTAGTATTATTCTACCCTCTTTCTCTCCACCCTTTATATAATATTTATCTCTCAATTTTTCTTAGACTAAGTTTTACCTTCCAAAGGCCCTAGAGATTAGGACCTTGCTGAAGGTACACGTCTTACACTTTTTTTTATTATCAGCACCTAGGTTACTAAATATCTTTAGTTGGTAATTGAGAGGTTTTCATTTAATGAAGAAAAAAGGATGGATTTACTGTAATATTACACCATATAGCAGTGTTTTTCAACCTTTTTTTATCTCGCAGCACACTTGAACCTATAGTTAAGTTTCCATGGCACACTTAAATTATGTTGATCCAAAAAAAGGGTAAAAAAAGAATATACTTACCATGCTTTGAACTTCTTTTGAAAATAATTTAATTAATAATCTTTACAAATTGTCGTGGCACACCCAAGACCCTGCCACAGCACCCTGGTTGAGTAGTAATACAGCTTACTTTTGATGGCAGTCCTCAAGAAAGTCTTTTCTATACTCCTTAAGTGAATTTATTCTATTAAGTGCTCTCAGAGAATGTGTCCTAATTTTAAATTTAAATTTGTTTGAAGATTCATTGATAAATGTCTGTCTTCTCAATCAGCTGAAAGCTCTGTAACTATAAGGAACTGTGTCTATTTTCACTGACCGTCCTATTCCTAGAGTTTACCTGGGTTTCTAGCCTACTCTAAGCACTCTTACAGATGTTTATTAAAAGAATGAAAACTGTATTTCACCAAAGAAGAAAATGGATACTTGCTGTTTATGTTCAGAAAAATCTTAGGATGAACTATGAATCACGTGGTCTTACCTTGTGATTTTGTATCTGAGCATGTAAAGCGAGTTTACTTTTGGTTTGTTGTAAATGGTCCTGAAGAAGCTTTTCCTTTCCAATATGAACTAGTTCCACCATGCCCTGAAGCAAGGCATCTTGCTGGCTCTCGGTGATGAAAGGGCTGCTAAGTTCTGCATACTTGGCTTTCAGGATGCCCCACATGCTGTCAAGTACATCCTGGGAAGATAGGAGCAGGTGCACAGAGCATGGTCATCCAACCAGGAAAATAACACTAATGAAGAACAAATCTGAACTCTTTGGGTGGGAGCCAAAAGCCTCACTCCTTACAAGCATAGTGCCGAGAGAGCCTTTGCTATGCAGGCATACCTCTAATTTGTAAACCTCCTGGAGTAAAACATAAGGTAGATGGAGTCTCTCCCCTTCGTCTCTCAGTTTGGCCACTCGACTCTCAGAGTTCTGCAGCTCCGCCATGTGTGCATCTGCTTTCTAAGGGAGAGATGATGCAAGAAAGGAAAACCCTCTAGTAAATGAGAGATGTATGCACTTTCATTAAAAAAGAATTCAACACCCTGGGGAATTCAACAGCACGGAAAGGAATTAAGGGAAAAATGAAAGTTCAGTTCCTCTTGTTCAGCCCCCCCAATTCCATGCATATACCAGGGGAAGTATATGTGCATATATGTATGGTCCATGAAATGCACCACACCATGCTGTCCCGAGGTCAGCACTCCTTACCAGTTCTTTAGCATCTGTCCAAATCAGGGAATATATACCTGGCTGCTTTGAAACAGACACACAGTATGCCATTGTAAGGGTGAACGCTGCTTTAGTAACAGCTTTTAATGGATTTCTGGGCTATTCATAGTTTTTAACTCAAGTAGAGCCATTAGGTTCCCCCTTGAATATTGGTAACACATTAGAACCTCCATAGCTGACACCTCCCTACACTGAGTACCTTCTTAAGTTGACCTAATTTTCATAGACCGGACATATACCACATGTATGTATCAGTTCAGTAGGCCTAGTTCCTTATGCTGACCACAACCATATGTTCACCAGCTTATTAGAGTCCATAAAGTGGTCGACTTACAGAGGTTCTACTCTATTTATCCTTATATACTTATCTTATTCCTTAGAAAGAGTACAAGTCCAGCACCTATAACAATGCCTGAACACAGTGAATGGTCAGTGAATGTTTGCTAAATAAATGAAGTCAAATTACTGTGGGATAAAAGAGGATGTATCCTCACAATTAGGATATATAGCTAATTAATCCCCAGAAGCTGGACAAATTAGCACTCCCCTACCAAGAAGATGAAAAGTCTTGTTTTCCAAATCTGGCACCCTTAAACTTTTGTGAGATTGATAGGTGAAAATGGTCTTTTGTCATTTTAATAGGTTCTGCTGCAGCAAGTACTTACTTCAGAGATGATTTTATAAGCTCAACACAAATAGTTTTCATTATTTATTTATTTACATAAGCCTCGCTGTGCTCACAGAAGGAAGGGTGCAGAAGCACAGCTAACACACCAGTCTCTAGGGTCCAAGGGTAGGTCGGTTTCAATTATTTTGACTTGATTACCTGAAGCTGTTCAGCAATACTCTGGCCACTAATTTCACTCAAAGACTGCTGTAAAGATGTCTTATTCTTAATAAGTTGATCATATAATCGCTTTATTTCATTCTGTATAAAAAAAAGAAGATAAATGCAGGAAACTGAGCAATCTCATTTAGGCCTTCATTGCCTTTTCAATATTTCATTCTTTTTTCCCCCCAATTTTTGTGATATTTAAAATTTCAAACATATAAAAAAATAGAGAAGTCCTCATGTTATGATCACTGAGTTTTAACAATAACTAACTCATGGCTGGCCTTCTCCCCGCCGGCTCTCTTGCCTATACCTAATCTCCCTACTGAAGACAATTTTAGAGCAAATTCCAGATGGCCAATCATTTCAACAGTATATATTTTAGTATGTATCTCTATAAGATAAAGATTCCTCCCTTTACAAACACTACAATATGCTCCCCTCCAAATCAATGATAATTCCTCAGGGTAGTTAACTATTCAGACAGGGTTCACATTTTTCTTTCTTTAATTTTGCTATTTGGTTCGTGATAATGAAAATCAAAATAAGGTCCATATGTCATGCTGGATTAACAAGTCTTAAGTCTCTTTTAACCTGTAGGCTGTCCTTTCACTTCTCTGTTTTGTTTTTTGAATTTGCGTGGATGAAAGCAAACTCGCTGATCTGTTGTGTGGTTTCCCACAGTCTGGATTTGGCAGACGGCACTCCCACAGTACTGTTCAACCTATTCTTCTCCCTCTGCGTCTGTTTCAGGCTTCATTTTTATAGGTAAGACTCATTCACAAGTGGTGTTTCTGTTTTATTTTTCATCAGACAATTTCAGCAGGTTCCCAAATCATCTACTTACCTCAATGTCTCTCTCTCCAATTCCCTTTCGACAGCTGCCAGACCAACCTACCTCAAGTGTACACGGACTATTGCTCCTTTGCTAAAACCTTCAGTGGCTCCTCGTGGCTTAGAAATTTAAATATGAACTCTGGGAGACTACAGTAGGAGGATCACTTGAGTTCAGGAGTTTAAGAACAGCATGAGCAAGAGTGAGACTCCATTTCTATTAAAAGTAGAAAAAACTAGCCAGGTGTTGGGGCAGGTGTCTATAGTACCAGCTACTCAGGAGGCTGAGGCAAGGGAATCACTTGAGCCCAAGAGTTTGAGCTTGCTGTGAGTTATGACACTATAGCACTCTACCCAGGGGGACAAAGTGACACTCTGTCTCAAAAAAGGAAAAAAAAAAGAAAAAAGAAATTTAAGGCCTATAATGTGGTGGCTCATACCTATAATTCTAGCACTCTGGGAGGCTGAAGCAGGAGGACTGCTTGAGCTCACAAATTCGAGACTAGCCTGAGCAAGAGCAAGACCCCCATCTCTTAAAAAAAAAAAAAATGGCCAGGTATGGTGGAAGGCACCTGTAATCTCAGCTACTTGGGAGGCTAAGGCAAGAGGATAGCTTGAGCCCAAAATTTTGAAGTTGCTGTGAGCTATGACTCCACAGCACTCTACCAAGGGTGAAAAAGTACAAGTCTGTCTCAAATAAATAAGTAGAAATTATCCCCTATAACAATTATTTAAATGGCTAAGTGTAATTTTCTTTTTCTTTTTTTTTTTTGAGACAGATTCTCACTTTCTTGCCCTCTGTAGAGTGCTGTAGTGTCATAGCTCACAGCAACCTCAAAATATTGAGCTTAAGTGAATTCTCTTGCCTCCCAAGTAGCTGGGATTACAAGTGCCCATCACAACACCCAGCTATTTTTAGAGATGGGGTCTCGCTCTGGTTCAGGCTGGTCTCAAACTTGTGAGCTCAGGCAATCTACCTGCCTCAGCCTCCCAGAGTGCAGGGATTACAAGTGTGAGCCACTGTGCTGAGCCCTAAGTGTAATTTTCTTTTCAATAAAAGGAATATTCTAAAAAATTCATAATCATAAGCGACAGGAGAGCCTCATTGTATGTAGCAATTTTTATTAATGCATGCCACCAGGAATAGGAATTTGTAGGATACAGCAGAGGGTTAAAAGCACTAGGCTTTTAACAGAGTGACCTGGATGGAAGAAAGCTAAGCATCACTGCTCACCCTGAGTACTAAAAACCATGCTCACTAGACACAGCATACTGTCCTAACCATATGTCATTTTTAGCAGTGATAGGAAAAAGGTAAGACAAAAGCGTAGTAAACAGTATGTGTTAAGAGTTAAGTAATTCAGTTAAAGAAAATTACTTTTAAATCTTGACTCTTTCACTGAAGCTTTCCACTGTGCTGTATTTTCTGTATGCCTAAGATTTTAATAAAAGCCTGTGAAGACTGTAGGGAGGGGCCGCACCCTTGTCTTTCCCTGCAGAGGGCTTGCTGGTGTTGGCCTCCCTGGGTCCCTCAGTTCAATGCAAATGGACTGAAGTGGTGTTATTTATTTGTGTCAAGTTGCATCAATAGGAATTAATGGAAATTAGGGGTCCATGCTGTAACTTAAAACAGTGCTGAAACTGTGCTTGGAAACATACCTGATAACTGCAGTTATAGTTGAGGCCAGCTTTCAGGGATTTGCTTCTAGAGGCCGCTGTAGCCTGCATATGCTCCAGGAAGGCCTGGAGCTTGTCAAAACACTCACAGAGCAAGCTGCTATTCTTGCCAGGCCAAGTCAGGGCTTTCGAAAGATCATCCTTCTTGTCGCTCATAGCTAAATAAAGTTTCTTCAACTCAAGAGCCAGCGTCTGCAAAGCAGAGAGGAAGAAAAACATAGTAAACAAGCTCTGACCTCGACAGGCTTTGGTCTGCTACAGCTTGTCAGCGCTCTAAGTTCCGACACGCGGGCTCGGCAGGAGCACCTACCTCGTAGTGCACCTGCTGCCCACAAATGTCCTCTCGGAAAAGCCCTGGAGTCTGCAGCGTCTCCTCCACGCTGCCCAGGCACTGACTGAGGGTCAGAAACAGTTCAAATAATTTTTTATCCAAATTTATGTATGTTTCTTCCATCATGTTTTCCTATATCAACAGGAGAAATGAAAAAAATAAAAATCATTAGGATTACTTGCTTCCTATTCATTTCATTTTGCAATTTATAGTTTGCTTTAATTATTTGTTTGTTTACTTATTTATTTATTTTTGAGAGTGAGTCTCACTCTGTCGTCCTGGGGTAAGTGTCCTGGCATCATCATGACTCAAAGCAACCTCAATCTCTCGGGCTCAAGCAATCCTCTTGCCTCAGCCTCCCAAGTAGCTGGGACTACAGTAGCCACCACAATGCCTGGCTAGTTTTTCTATTTTTAGTAGAGATGGGATCTTGCTTTTGCTCAGGGTGGTCTTGAACTCCTGAGCTCAGGCAAAACACCTGCCTCAGTCTCCCAGATTATGGTGAGTAACCATACCTGGACGGGCTTTTTTTTTTAAGACATATAATAGGCTGTTTCAAACATTTTGTGAACTAGGTAGCAGAATAAATAGATAAGATTTTTAACTCTGAGAATAATGAGTTTTGAAAACTCAATGTTGGGTGATTTATCTGACTACTGAGTGGAATTCAAAGGAAGATGATGGATGAAGGATTTCCTCAGCAGGGACCTCCTGGTCAGAGTGTGGTGCTGGAGATGTTGTACTGTCTCTCCTCCTATTCTTTCTCTGCACAGTTTAATGTACAATGTAAGAGAAAGTGGGAAATAAACACAGTTAGAAGAAGGAAAAAGGAAAAGCAAAAGAGAGGCAGGAGGAGGTACAGGCTGGCATGGTGGCTCGTGCCTATAATTCCAATACTCTGGGAGGTTGAGATAGGAGGATCACTTGAGTCTAGAAGCTCAAAACCAGCCTGCACAACCTACTGAAACTCAAAAAACAAAACAAACAAAAAAATGCAAACAAATTTGCCAGGCATGGTGGCAGGTCCCTGTAGTCCTAAGTACTGGGGAGGCTGAGGCAGAAGGATCACATGTGCCCCTGAGTTGGAGGCTGCAGTGAGATATGATAATGCAGCTGCACCCCAGCCTGGATGCCAGAGCTAGATCCCATCCCTTAATTAAAAAGAAAAAAAAAAAAGGAGGTACAGAGTCTTAAAGACAGAGACAGGCTGTCTAGCAAGGGGAGGTGGAGCATCACTTGTAGCTGATTATGAGTTGGGGCCTCCTTGGATGTACAACTTCAGAGGGACCCCCAGTGCTGTGCAGTTGTGCCCTGGTGAGTTGGGGAGCCACAGGTCTGCCATGGCATAAGCTGTTGGAACTATTTTTCTTTGCCCACAATCACCTTGAATTCCTGACTAGTTTAGGAGGATACCTCAGCTAGTAATCAGCTCTACCTGGGCCGTTTTCTGTTGTCCTCTCTGATGGATTCTTATGTTACCCAACACACCATCCCGGCATGAAGCATCTGCCGGATGGAAGCTGTGACCATATTCCCTCCCACCCTCCTTCCTCATGCTCCCCACCCTGACACCAATGTAGGCGGTGCCCATCAACCACCACCCTCTTTCCTGCTGATCCTGGGCTCAGACTCGGAATCCTTTATGCATATGGTTCTAAGCAGACACCACAGAATTTATCAGAGTTGGCAAGAAAGAGGAATTCTATTGCAATTGTAGGACTCATTCCATTATGTGTTCTATTACTTGTTCAATGAAGAAAAGTGAGACTAATTCACAATGATGAAATCCAATCTTCCCTTTTCTATGTTGTTGCAAAGAAGAAAACACACAGCACGCAGCTTCTACCTGTGTCTGGAGGTTATTTGCTTCCTGGCGAAGGTCTTCGAGTTGGCAGGTGTAGGTGTTCAGCTCTTCAGTCGTTGGGTATCTAAGATTGTACATGCTCACACTGGGTAGAATGCTCTTATTTGTGGCAACCTATTTGACAAAGGAAAACCCTATTAGTGAGCTGGAGCCCCTGCTGATGTTTGATGTTATTGTAAACAGCAAAAATGCCTTAGCATGACCCAAGTTACCTTATTGGTGAGAGGTTTTGTCTATCTTGTCATTCATAAGAACAAATAAATTAAATTTTAAATATTTTAGAGAGCTTTGAAAAGTTATGACTGGTTATACTTAGACACTTGAGCATCCATTTACATATCAAAATAAGGGGAAGAATATAATTTGAGAAATAAAATCACATGTCTTCCAATTTAGCAGCAATGATATTCATGATAGAAGGTTACTTGCTTAATTATTAGTTTATTTACTAGTTGACTCCTGGTACAGCTAACTCTTAGAATAGAATACAAGTCACTTCTACATAAGGACCTGCATCTTGATTTGTTAGTGAAAAGCTAAGTAAGTATTAAAAATGAGTTGTGATTTCAGAAAGGAGACTAAATCAGTTTCTCAAGCTAGTAAACTAACAAATAAATAGTGTGGGTGGTAGAGGATTCAGCTTGGGGAAAGCACCACTGAATGAAGCTCTACTCTGAAAGAAGTCATGGTTTCTATAAGAAGGATAAATGGTTAAAGCCCAACCAATGAGTTTGATCCAATTTTAATTGGTTAAGTAAGGTTCTTAGCAGGAAAGATGAGAACTAAGAATGAGATTGGGTGACCTCTGCCCAGGTGGTTGGCCTGCGCAATTAAAGGCAGAAGACTGACTTGTGAGCAACAGTGCTACTCTGCTCAACTGCTCCCTGTTTGGAGGGAAAGCCGGTGATAGAGGCACAATGGATCAGCCTGATTAAAACCTGCAATAGCAGTGATAAGGCGTGCTGGAGGGAACACTGATTGGCAGGTGGTATTGGCACAGGGGCCAATGACATAGTAGATTCCAGAAAATCTTTTGATGAGTGCATGTAGTCATAGAGTACTGCTTAAGTTTGAAAAGCATTTTTTAAAACACATTATTCACTCAACAAATTGTAACTGAGTCCGTGATGGTCCTCGGGCACTGAGCTAGGCACTCAAATGTGAATAATGTGGGCAGGCAGATGCGCGCCTTCTTCTCAGACCATGTGATGGGAAGTACAGACAGACGGGCGGATACTGTAGTAAGAACTATGATCTGTGAAGCCCAGGGTGGTGGGGAGCAGAAAAAAGGAAGGCCTTGAAGGCAGATCTGGATCGGCCCAGTGAAAAACCCACATGGCGTCTTTGCTTTCTGAAAATAAACTGTTACATAATGCAGAACACACGTGTTTGTTTAATGAATGCTCACCAAGTCTTCAAAGATAAACAGGCTGTTTACACGCGTGAGGATGCAGGAAGCACACTGACCTGAGGCCCCAACAGCTCAGGCGGAGGCAGTCGGACCTTCCGCGACAGCTCCTGGTGCACATACTGCCATTTGTCTCCAGTTGGGCTCTGGGGTGACACCGCGCTTGGAACATCATTTTCTGGGCTAGATGCCTGGTTGCTTTTAGGGAAGAACAAAAGATGAAAAGAATAATCAATATGAAAATTTTTATGCTGCATTTATACAATGTCTTATGAGCAATTTTTAAAGAAACATTCTTAGTTTTACCAGCTATAAAAAAACAATGAATGTCCAACTATTATAAAATGTTTTACCTCCTAGATGATTCCTGAGTTGCATTGTTATCATGTTGGCAATGTGGGGGCCACGTTTTCTTAGCATTAAATTCTATGAATTTGATCAAATCTTTTTGTTCCACTGGTTTTAACTCCAGGACCTATAAAAGTACAAGATTCAGATGGTCTAATCAATCAATTTTTTCAATTCGTACCCAAGAGTTTCTTCTGTGGAGAGAATCTAATTTTGAACCACTTCCTCAAACATTATTTTTCATTTTTCTTTCTTGCTTCCTTGTTCTTAGTAATTTTTACTTCTCAAAAACCTATTTAAAATACTCATACAATAACTATTACTTAATCTATATTATACACACAGAAAATTACCAAAAAGATATGCACGCATTTTGAAACAACAGGCAAAGCTGAGTTGCAATAATAGAAGTTCGCCCTGAAGCTACTTGCTTAGTTTAATATAAGATGAAAGCGTATAAAGGAGCAAAGCCAGAGTAGCCCCAAAGGTGGCGGTTGAAGCAAAGCAAGTACTGCAGTAATGCTCAGAACTGAACTACTAAACACACATGAATCCCACATATCAAACTTTGCATCCAATTGCATAAGCTGACATTGCAATGGCAGTTCAGTACTTAGTCCAAAGGGAAAATTCCAAATTCCCTATAGAAAGCTGTATTCTTGTCCTGCAACGAATGGGGGCTGAAATTACCTGTTGCTGTTGGAAATCTTTTTGTCTGCTGAATCGCAGCGTTTCAGCTGTAGTAGATTCCAACTCAGAAAGGTCAACTGGCTGAAGGACTTTGGGATTCTCTGAAGGTTTCTTTGGAAGGGTAGGATGCTGCAAAAAGTTCACAAAGGCAGACTATTTATTTAAAAAAAAACTTTATCTCAATTCTAATAATGGAGACTATGTACTAGATAAGTTTTATATAAAGTATTGATGGTATATTGTAACTTATAATTATATACTATGATTTAATATACTTGTTTTGTAACAACTTCAATAACTGTTACATTTGTGAAGTGATTATTTTATTTCCTCAACCTAATTCAGCCAATGAATTACTAAAAGCAAGGAAATTTATTGCCTTTGACCTTAAGAACAACATTTTTTAAATATCAAGAAGGGAAACAATATGATGCTTATAATTTCACATTTCCCTTATGTCTAAAATATTTGTATTTTTAAAAAGTAAGAACATGTTAGAATGAAAAGGGAACCACATGGCTTAAGTATCTGCAACCAGTCTTATTTTTCTGAATGTAAATCCCCAAGCAGGAACCACTCAGAAATACGTTTGCAAATTTTATATAGTAAAATACTACTCACAGGTACACATTTGCATTTATAAACACAGAATGGTTTTAAAAATCATGAGGAGAGTTTATTTATATGATATTTTGATCAGTAGATATAAATATTTGTAAACTAACACTAAAAGTGCCAGCAAACAGTTTTTTTTTTGAGACAGAGATTCACTATATTGCCCTCGGTAGAGCGCTGTAGCATCATAGCTCACAGCAACCTCAAACTCTTGGGCTTAAGCAATTCTCTTGCTGGTGCTTCCCAAGTAGCTGGGAATATAGGCGCCCACCCAACGCCCAGCTATTTTTTTTGCAGTTGTCATTGTTGTTTTAGCAGGCCTGGGCTCGAACCTGCCAGACTCGGTGTATGTGGCTGACGCAGTAACCACAGTGGTACGAGTGCTGAGCCCCTACAAATAGTTTTTATGTTTGTGATGTCAAGTTTTAATCTCTCTCTCTTTCTTTTTTTCTTTCTTTCTTTTTTTTTTTTTTTTGTTTTTGAGACAGAGTCTGATTCTGTTGCCCTCGGTAGAGTGCCGTGCTATCATAGCTTACAGCAACCTCAAATTCCTGGGTTCAAGTGATCCTCCTGCCTCAGCCTCCTGAGTAGCTGGGTCTACAGGTACCCACCACAATGCCCAGCTAGTTTTTCTATTTTTCGTACAGGCTGGGTCTTGCTCTTGCTCAGTCTGGTCTCGAGCTCCTGAGATTGGGTGATCCACCCACCTTGGCCTCCCAGAGTGCTTGGATTATAGGCACGAGCCACCTCTCCCTTTCCCAAGTTTTAATCTTTTTATGAAAGCTTTATTTTCCAGTCAATTGTAATCACAACATTCCTTTAAAACATATCTTTCTTTTAAGAAGAAGCCTTTACACGAGACATCATTACCAGCAAGTACACTAACCCCATCAAAACAACCCAAAGAAATCACCACTATCACCAGCAAAAACCTAGATAAGAAAACTGTATATTTTATTTTAAAATGAAATAAAAATAACAAAGCCAGTGGACCTATCTCCAGCTTTAAGCTATGTGACCCTTTTACACTTAGTTGGCCCGTCACTGTCACCCTGAGTTCTCTTCTAGTGGCTCTGCCATATGTATGCTGACAAGTTTGTCTATACAGAGCCTTTTTTTTTTTTACCTGATCCTCACTGTATTTTTCCTGAAGCATCATCTGGACTTTTTCCAAGTTGCACTTCACAGCTTTGAGTTTCAAGGAAAGCTCTTCAGTCTCATGCTGAGTGGCGCCACTATCTCCCAGGCCCTGATCTTTGCAATTCTCTAACAAAGAGGCAACTTTCTGCTCAATTTCGGTTAGCATAGCCTAGGAAATAAAATCACTTAATTATTCATAGTACTGGTCTTGAACAAGTATAGTTCCTCCAAATAAGTGAGACTTGTGTCTTGTAAGTGGGTAAGACGAGAAGTTCCAGAAACACAGGATAGAAGGGATCTCAGAAAAACAGAAACGTCTACATAATTTGTGCGCATGCGTGCAGAAATGCAACCAAACCAACCCCAATTGCAGAAGTCACTTTCCAAAATCATTTTGGAAACTGCAGCAGAATGTATCCAGTAGAGCACAGCGCTAAGCACATAGGTGCTGGAACTGGACCCCCTGGCTGCGGACCCTGTCACTTAGCAGCTGTGTAGACATGACCTTTGTAGTCCACCTCTAGTAATCTGTAAAATGGGGATGGTAACAGAACTTACCTCTAGGGTCATTGTTGGGAGTTAATAAGCTACGGTATTATACTGGTGTTCATGTATGGCTCCTGGCTCCTAACTCCCACCGTGATGCTTGGGCACTTTAGGCCTCAGGAGACAGAATCTTTCTGCCTTTCTCCTTGCTCCTTTCACGGGCTCCGGGAAGGACTCTAATCTGAATGTGGGTCAAAAGACCCTCATTCCAGGGAGGTCTTGACCTATGCCCTGGAGGAAGGACTGTGGCACGGAGAGGCCGGAAGGATCTGGACAGACGGGTTTCACTGGATTGAGGTTGTGCGCTTTTTGTCCAACCACATTTCTATGTGGTTGTCAATCACGCCTGTGTAATGAAGCCTCCGTAAAAACCTAAGAGGACTGGGTTTGGAGCGCTTCCGCAGAGCCTAATGTGAGGATGCTTCTGGAGCACAGTTCACTGAGGGAGGCCACAGAAGCTCTGCACCTTTCTCACACCTCATCTTACACACCCCTTCATCGGCATCCTTGTGATATCCTTTTAATATACCGGTAAAAGTGTTGCCCTGAGTGCTGTGAGCTGTTCCAGCAAATTAATCAAATCCAAAGACAGAGGGGGTCGTGGAACCCCAACTTGAACCCAGTCAGAAGCTCTGGGTGCCCAGACTTGCAACTAATATCTGGGGTGGGGAACACTCTTGGGGACTGAGTCCCAACCCTATGTCATCTGACACTATCTTCCTAGAGATAGTGTCAGACCTGAATTAGAAGACTCTCAGCTGGTGTCCACTGCTTGGGGAATGACAGAAAACCCTACATGTGGTCACAAAAATCTTCTGTGTTGTCAACTGTTGTGGAGTTTAGAGGAAAGCAGGGTTTGGAGAGTGTTTTTCTTAACAGCATGAGTTAAATCCATGTACTTTGGCCAGAGCTTGCTACACAGTCTGTTTTTAAAAGGTGCTGGTTTTTATTTCTTCCTCACCTTCCTAATCCTTTTTACATGAATGCCACAATGCAAGTGTTGCATAGGAATAAAAAAAAGAATTCCACACAATTGTTTGAAAATTCCTTCCCTTGCCCTTTTCCTTCTCTTTCTCAAGTTAAATAAGCCTCCACAGTATCCGAAGAGCACCACGGAAGAAATCATTTGGAGCCTGAATCGCTTAGTCATTGATATAGCTGGCCAATGTACGCAGAGCCTAAAAATAAACCAGCTGCATAAAGTAAGCTTCCCAGTAAGTCATGGCCATTGTATTCCTCAAGTCTGCTCCCTCTCTCCCGGGACGCAGTCATGCCAGTTGGCTGGGCACACAATTCAGCACCAGCATTCAGACCCACATTCCAACACTGTGATCTTTGTACTAAAACTCAGTGCATGACTAAGAACAAGTTCCGTTCATCGACAGAAATTTCAAGGAAAACTCTACCCTTAAGACAAATTTTCAAATGATGTATCTTTTAACTCCTCTTTTCAAATGATATATCTTTTAACTACTCTTTTAACTCCTCAGTTTTCAAATGGTATATCTTTTAACTCCTCCTCTAATCTGCAAACTACAACTGATTTCACTTTCCACAGTTTCAGGTACCAGCAAACCATGGCCCAAAAATAAACAGAAAATTCCAGAAATAAAAAAATTCATACATTTGAAACCGCCTATTTTGAGTAGCATGAGTAAAACTCAAGCTGTCTCATCCATCCCACCTGTGAAATGAATCAATTGAGGTCCAGGGTACCTCCTGTCCATGCCATGGCCTGTTACTTAATATGGATTGAGTGTCCTCAATACCCAAATCCAAAATCTGAAATATTCCAAAATCTGAAACTCTTTGAGCACCACCGCCATGGCACAGTGGAAATTTCTAGACCCCACTTCATATGATGGGTCATAGTTAAAACTTATCTTGTGCAGAGAATTATTAAAAATATTATAAAATTAACTTCCATCTATGTGCATAAGGTGTATATGAAACAAAAATGAATTTCATGTTTAGAATTTCATGTTTAGATTTCATGTTCACATCCCCAAAATATCTTATGTATATGCAAATATTCCAGCATGCAAAAAACTCTGAAATCTAAAACACTTCTAGTGCTAAGCATTTTGACCACAGCTATTTGGGTTATCAGATCAAAAAAACACAGAGTATGTGGGGTTTGGTATTATCTGAGGTTGAAGGCATCCATTGGAGTCGTGGGACTTCTGCCTGATGAGTAATGGGGACCACTGTACTTACACTCTCCATGGATGCTATGAACCTTAAAAAATAGGTTTTAGAGTGGCTAAGACAAAGTATACTGTAATTTTATGTTCTGTTTTTCCCCATTTAACCTTTTTCAATACAATTTTCACAGGTCTCCATGCACTTCATAATTCTCATTTTAAATAGTGGCAAACTGATATTCCATGATTCACTAAACTTCCCTCTGTTACCCATTTAAGTTGTTTCCAGTTCTTCATTTTTGTGATCAATGCTGCCATAATTATTTTTCTCATTTTGGATGTTTTTACAGGTAAGTTGAAAGTAATGTATTATTAGCTCAAAAAAGGTGAACATTTTATATGCTGACAACTGACCTACCAGAACACTGCACAGCTAGAACCCCTAGACATTAGTTAGTGAATCTGTTTCTCTAGAGCAGCCGTTCTCAACCTGTGGGTCGTTACCCACAGGAACTGTATTAAAGGCCACAGCATTAAGAAGATTGAGAACCACTGCTCTAGAGTTTTGCCAGGATAATATAATTTTGCTAATGTAATACAAAAACAAAACAATAGCTGCTTGAATTCACTTTTTCTTTTTTTTTGAGTCTCACTTTGTCGCTCTTGGTAGAGTGGCATGGCATCACAGCTCACAGCAACCTCAAACTCTTGGGCTTAAGTGATTCTCTTGCCTCGCCTCCTGAGTAGCTGGGACTACAGATGCCCGCCACAGCATGGTGCTATGTTTTTGATTTTAGTTGTCATTGTTGTTTGGCAGGCCTAGGCTAGCTTCAAACCCAGCTCCAGTGTATGTGGCTGGTGCCCTAGCCACTGAGCTACAGGCACTGAGCCTAATTCACATATTTTTAATAATCAAGGCTAAACATTTCTTCTCAGATATTAAATTACTAAACTTAAGTTTTCTTCACTGATAATCTGTTTGCTCCTGTCCTTTGGCCATTTTTCCACTGGGAATGTTTTTCCAGACCACTTTAAGGTTTATACACATACATATATATTTTTTCTTTCTTTCTTTTTATTTTTTAGAGACATTCTTACTCTATTGCTCAAGGTAGAGTACTATGGCATCATCATAGCTCAGGGCAACCTCAAACTCCTGGGCTCAGGCGATCCTCCTGTCTCAGTCTCCCACATATTGGTACTATAGGTGCCTACCACAAAGCCCAGCCCAGTTTTTGTATTTTTAATAGACCTTGGGTCTCACTCTTGCTCAGGCTAGTCTTGAACTCCTGAGCTGAAGTGGTCCACCCATCTTGGACTCCCAAAGTGCTAGTAGGTTTTTATATGTTTCAATATTAACTTTTATATACTATGTGTTACATTATACAAAGGAGCTAAAGATGGCTTCTATATGTCAGTCCCTATGTCATTTATTTCTTCACAGCAGGACAGAACTGTTAGTTCAAAGCCTACCAGGGTCAAACTCAAATTTTCACAAATTCAATGACTTTAAATAGAGCCCAACAAAGCATATTTTTAGCCATTAAGAGTCTGCCTACTTTGCACACCCCCTGAAACTATACTTGACATCTGCCAGCCATGGATAAAACAAACCCTGAGGATATAAGAAATGCCAAGCCAGGCATGGTGGCTCACTGGTAATCCCAGCACTCTGGGAGGCCAAGGCAGGTGGACTGCTTGAGTTCAGGAGTTGGAGACCAGCCTGAGCAAGAGTGAGATCCCATCTCTACTAGAAATAGAACTACAGGTGCCTGCCACAACTAGCCTGGTGTTGTGGCAGGCACCTATAGTCCCATGTTTGGGAAGCTGAAGCAGTAGGATCACTCAAGCCCAAGAGTTTGAGGTTGCTGTGAGCTATGAAGCCATGATACTCTGTCTCAAAACAAACAAACAAAACCAAACTGGTGCTGCCCTTAGGGTTTCCTGACCCAGGGCCCCTTCACTGTGCTACGCTAGTGCCTAACACATATGCCCCCTCTCTGGTTCTCCTGGCTCCTATCTTTTTGGCAGCACCCCTCCTCCCAGGGTCATCTGCAGTAGAGTTTCCCTGTGCCTCAGAATTACAATCCTATCAAAACTCTGTCCCAATAAAGATACTGCCATCTAGGTGGTCATGCCTTTTCCATGGGTGGCCCCTAAATCCTCTCACTCACTACAAGTGGCAATGAGGATGGGATTCCAGTTATTACCAAGGAACTAGTGTAAGGTCTGTCCAGTCAGCAGACAATCAGTTAGCAAATGGATACTGGATGGCCAGTAGTGATCGGGACTCACAATCTGGAGTACCACAGGTCCAGCTTAGCATGGTGTCACTCTGTACTATATTACACTCTTTCTCACAGGTCCCCCTGCCCCCCATCAAGCCAGGCCAAGCAGAAAAATCAGTATTTGAGTGAACCCACCCCCATCAGAACTGACCGTTGGGCTCAGAGGTGCCAGGTCAGTCCCTCTGCGTCTCTGCCCCACGAGGCAGTGCTGGATGTCACCAGCCTGTGGGCCAGACCGCAGAACTGGCCACAGCAGGGAGAGCTCCCTGTGGCCAGGCAGCACTCTGAAACAAGAAGATGTCCTCATATCTGGCAGATAAACAGGGCTACAAGCCGGAGATGGCAGGCCTGGGCTGGTCTGCTGAGCACATCTGGAGAGTGGCCTTTGCAGAAGCTAGCATGCTTCTGTCGTGTGACACTCAATCGCACTGTTGCACTGCCGTCACCCAGGCCCTCCCTGGAGAGATGTGGAGATCCCAACCTTTGAGCTGAGCAGTGAGCTTTAGTGACTAAGGCGAGAAAGTATCTATTTCTGCCCCTCCCAAGCAAGACAGGGTCCCATTCCTAATAAAATGGTCTCAAAACCCTTTCCTGCTCTATCTGCAATTTTGCAAACCAAGACATTCGGTTTCATTTCTGATGAATGAATATTCTAAGTTATGAATAAAATAACAGCCAGCATGTACTGAGAGCACTTTTTATATACTTCATATGCAGACACTGCTTTATATACCTGACCATATTTAATCCTGACAAGAATCCTATACGATAGGCTGCTACATAGAGAGAAATGAGGCTGAGAACGTCCTCAAGTTCACATTGAATTCAACAGAGCTGGATTTGGACTCTGAGCTCTCACTTACTACTATCTCCCCAAACAAGCTGCTTACATAAAGCATTTCAAAGACTCACCCCAAGAAATAAAAGTTGAGGCCAAGATAAACATAGGAGTCTGAGCAACCAAAGAAACACACTGGGGCTTTAAGAGACATTCACCCAGTCTGGGCAGGCGACTGGCGAGGAGGCACAGTGTGAACTCTGACCCACAGCCTTACCTGGCACCCTACCAGCTGCTGCTCCACCACCTGCTGCATGTCTGCGTTTAATGTTTCCGGCTCAAATGCCACGTTGGCTTGTTGCAGCCACAGCTCCAGCTTAGCCAGCTGGGTTGTGCAGACATGGAGGACTTCTGCAGGCTTGGGCCTACTTTTCTCCACTGTGGCCTCAAAAGCTCCTTGCTGGTCAGAAAAGTCCAGAGCTGCAGCCTTGATAGGAGGTGTGGCACCCTAAAAGAAATCCAAAGATAATCCAGCAGTGAAAAGCCAGGAGTCCAAAGTTTTCAGAGGTGGGCCTGCAAAGACCTGTAAACCTGCAACATTTCCCGGTTAAAAGAAACAAAGTAAGGAAAGAAGAAGGAAGGAAGGAAGAAAAGAAAAATGACCTCTACACTCATAGCAACTGTCACGTGACCCGGTGCCACAGGTTTCCAAGCAGCCGATCTGCATGTACACAGGTACAGAGTTCCCAGGCGCAGAGGAAGCCAACGGGCCTGCAGTTCATTAAGGGGCGAGTCTCAGGAGACAGGTGAGAGTGTGAGGGAGCAGGGGTGTGTGTGTGTGTGTGTCCCAGAAACTTCAGGGAATTGGCTAGTGTTTAAAGTTGCATGACACACAGTTAAGCAACACTTACATGTCTGTGTGCTCTATTCAAATAGAAAAACAAGCAAAATAAAATAAGAGTGATATTTACACACTAGTGGGAATACGATGAAATGTACTACACACTTAATGTTTAACATCTTAAATTGTTAGATTATAACAAAAAGTTTTCAGCTTTTTTTTTTTTTATATATGCATACGATTACTCATCTAAACTTTTCTCTATTAAAAACAGTTTGAGTCAAGTAATGAATTTGACTCTGAGGTAATCTGAAAATTTTTCTGAAAATGAGATAATCTGGAAATTTTTCTCCTATTCCTCAGAGAGAACCCCAGAAATGACTTTTACCTTCTAAATACTTAAATATTATTGAGTTACGGACTAGATGAAAGAAAGTGGTGGTGTATTCTTTTATTGAAACAACTTGGTTGCTTATCTGGGTAGAAACAGAATTCTCCTAGATACCAAATAGAAATATTCCAGTAATTACATATTAGATATTTTTGATTTGGAGACAAAAGATGATTCAATACAGGATATATTTGTTCCCACTGTATTACCTGTCTTCAGAATACTGAAAGAGTGTATTGCTCTTTCTAGAGAAATTCCTTTGGGGATAAGGATTTGTATTTTGCTTTACAAAGTCATTGTTTTGAATAAATAACTTATTAATTATAATGATAAATAAAATGTTTTTGATGCAAGGCTTTGTGGGCAATATGTTAATTAGCATCTACTAAAGCATAATGCTGGTCAAGTGATGTGCCTCTAATAGGAGTCACAAATGCATACCTTATCTCAAGGCAAATGAACATTTCCCATTGTTTGTGGAATTTAGAACTTTTAGAGCAGCAGAGTGAAGAAAATTGGTAGGTCACAAAAACATGCAGGATACGAAACATCATTCATTTGTTCATTTTCATACCCAGTGATGAATGTGAAGAAAGCTGGTTTGACAGAAGTGTCTCTGGGTTATACAATTTACCTTTGACTATCTATTAATTTCACATATATTTGTTCTTTTCTGCCAAAAATGCTATTTCTCCCCTGCCTCCATTAATCTATTTTTATAATTTCCTTAAGAATCACCTCCTTAAGGAAGGCTTCTCATGTTCTGTATATTTTTTCTGGAGAGTCAAGGCTATCCTTACATGCACATGTTTCAACAATCTTCTTAAATCCTGATTTTTTAAAAAAAATGACAGTTGTGTGATTTTACTTCTTAACATCAATTTCTAGTCATCTAATTGTTTTCTAGTTATCAGATATTCTTCCATCTCAGTGACAAAGATTTTGGGATTCCTTTTTGCCACATGAGATAACATCTGTTGATATTAATTAATTAACCTGTAATAACAGACTTACCAACTGTCTTCTTTATTTATTCAGAAATCATACTTGAACACCAATGATATGCCACACAGTTTTTAATGACAATGTTGAGTTTCTCTGCTTTCTTACTAACTCCCAAATTAATGAGGAAATAAGCCACCTGTATAACTAAACTGGGCTTTATTTGCTGGTTATTTGAACCTGAAAAGAATCCAAAGGGGAACAGAAGAAAAAAAGAATATTTGCAACCATAGAACTTCAACAGCTAAAAGTGGCCTGAGGAACCCACCAGAGATTAGTGGAACCAACTCTTTTTTTTTTTTTTTTGAGACAGAGCCTCAAGCTGTCACCCTGGGTAGAGTGCTATGGCATCACAGCTCACAGCAACCTCCAATTCCTGGGCTCAAGCGAGTCTCCTGCCTCTGCCTCCCAAGTAGCTGGGACTACAGGTGCC
>CAUYON010084125.1:0-10957 GCA_963573935.1 Arctocebus calabarensis | reverse complement strand
AATTTAGGATGAAACCTATAGGTGGTATTAGATGAACAGTGAGGAGAAGAATCTCTCAGCCAGAGGGAAAAGGTGTAAAAGCGATTCAAAAGTGAGAGAAATATTCTCCAAATATCTTTCCAAAAGGAACGTATTAGTTTGCATTCCCACTAACAATGTAGAAGTGTTCCCTTTTCTCCATATCCATGCCAACATCTCTGGTTTGGGGATTTTGTGATGTGGGTTAATCTTACTGGGGTCAGATGATATCTCAAAGTAGTTTTGATTTGCACCTACGGTGCATCTTAGCAGGGTACAGGTGAAACTTACTAAATGCAGAATATATTATGTCTCAACACAATAACTAAGAAAATGCCATGAAGGCTATGTTAACCAGTTTGATGAAAATATTTCAGATTGTATATGAAATACACAATGACATGACAAATTTGGGAAACTGAAACGACATGTCATCCATGAGACTTGGAAAACAAGTGGGGCCCAAATTTAAAGAAAAAAACAACTTTGAAGGACACAGTAAGAAACTTTGACTTCATCCCAAGGACAAATAAAAGACAAAGAATGATTAGAAGCCAGAGTGGTATATAGTCCTGTATTCATTATCTAAAGGTTGGGTAGACTGCGGGAGGAAGAATGAATTAAAATCCTGAAAATGAGGATACCAGTTAGAAGCTGCTGCAGGAATCCAGGACAGAAATGAGGTTGAGCTGGACGGTCTACATCTGGGACATACAGAGACAAGTGACACTTTCTGAGTTCCTCCAGAACCACTCTGGCAGGAAGGAATAGAGGGTTTCAAAGGACAGGATAATGACCAAAGGGAAGAGTGACTTTAAAAGCTTCCTGGAGGAGAAATACAAGTTTGGATGTCACAAAGGAAGCGGGCCACAGGAACTGAAAAAACTTTCTAAGTGAAAGCATTGGAAAAAGAAGTCCCACCTTGTGTTTAAAAAGTGATGAGCAGTTATGTTTTGGAGATGTTCTTAAATGCCAGGTCTAAGAACTTAAAAAATAGCATATAGGTGGAGAATAGGTCATTTAATAATAAAAAAATAATAAGTGGCTTATTTGTCTTTTTTCTTATTCATTTGATGATTTGCTTTTTGAGTTCCAAATGAATGCTTTTGTTCAAAATTTATTTTTATTTTTGTTGTGTGCCCTCTTTATTTAGAAATAATTCTTATAGACACTATATTAATAAACATTCCTCTTTCTAAAATTCAACCTGATAGTACTTTGACTTTTGAAAAAATTGATTTAACTGCCACAATTTTTGTTTTTATATTTCTCTTAACATTTTATGTTTTCTCATGCCGATCTATTGTCTAATTTAAAAGAAAAATTTAGTAGAATAGGAAAATATGAATATTCATCGAACAGTCTTAAGGTTACTTAACTTTAACAGCCACTTATCACATTGAATACTGCAACTTTAATTGAATCATTCTCTTAAAATGTCAAAAGCTATACCATTATCACTACTACTAATAACACTGTTACAGCCTTTGTTATAAGAAATGAAGGGCCAGGCGCAGTGGCTCACTCCTATTATCCTAGCTCTCTGGGACACCACGATAGATGGATTGCCTGAGCTCGCAGGTTCGAAACCAGCCTGAGCAAGAGCTAGGCCTTGCTTCTAAAATATAGATAGGAGGCTGGCACCTGTGGCTGAATGGAGTATGACGCCAGCCCCATATGCCAGAGGTGGCAGGTTCAAACCCAGGCCCAGCCAAAAACTGCAAAAATAAATAAATAAATAAAAATAAAAAAACACTTCTAAAAAAATAAATAAATAAAATATTGATGGGTGTTTTGGCAGGCATCTGTAGTCCCAGCTACTTGGGAGGCTAAGGCAAGAGAATCATTTGAGGCCAACAGTTTGAGGTTGCTGTGAGCAGCGACCACAGCACTCTACCGAGAGTGACAAAGTGAGACTCTGTTTCAAATAAATAAATAAGTAAATAATATGTAACCATTAAACAAGAGGACATAAAAATATTTTTACACATTATAAACCACCACAGGCTATTGAATGAGTATTATATGACTGATATAAAACATTATGAATAACTATTGGAAAAAATAAAATAAAGTTAGTTTTTGGCCTTTTTCATAAAGTAGGACAAAATTTCACCTGAATTTATTACTGACTCAAAGAAGGAAAGAAGAAAAGAGGAAGTTGGGAGAAGAAGAAAGAAGGAGGGAAGGAAGAAAAATAAAGGAGAGAAAAAATGTTAAAATGAATCAAACCACAAGAAAATAGAGATCAATATTTTTATAACGTTGGCATTTCGAGACATTTTTCTGTATAACATCAATGGTAGAAATTATGTTTAAAAAAGAATGACAGCTATGACTGTATCAATTTTAACTTCATTGTCAAGGGAAAATAACAACTGTCATCAACATACTTACAAGACAGTTAACAAAGATCTATTACGAATTCAAACTTAAAAACAAAACCTCAGCAATGATATGAGCACATTTTTAAAATAAAAAAATGCATGCAATTAAAATATTCTGGAATTATTTTCAAAAACCCATGAAAAAATGTTATCTTTGAATTGTAATATAATGAGTAATTCAAAAGAAATGAAAATTTTCTGTCCTAGCCCATTTAGGCTGCTATAAAAAATACCTTAGCCTGGGAAACTTTGAAACAGCATAAATTTATCATTCATAATTCTGGAGGAGACTGAAAAGTCTGACATCAAAGCACCAGCCAATGCAGCCAACTTGATGTCTGGTAAAGGTGCATTCCCCATGGATGAGGCCCTCTCTCTGTCATCCCATAGTGGAAGGGGTAAACAAGCTCTTTTGAGCCTTTTTTTTGTAAGGGGACTAATCTCATGTCCAAGAGCAGAGCCATTATAAGCTAATCACTTTCCAAAGAGCCCACTTCTTAATACTATCACATTTGCAATTACTTCCAACATATGAGTTCTTGGCTGACCCAAAGTCCCATTACAGCATTTCCTTACCTGTGCTTCCTTTTTTTGATTTTTTGGACAAGTTTTTAAGTAAGCATTCATCATGACAACATGCAGATGTGTGACTGTGTCCCTGCTTCTGTGAAAGGAGGGACACAGAATAATGCGTAGAGCAGGGATGAGCCCAGAGAGGATGCTCATGTCTCTTTCATTTATTTATACATTCATTCAGGGATAATTAATTAATTACTCAATTGTACATTTTACTATGTGATGTGATCATAAGCTGTTGGCTAAAATAAAAGAAGTGATACAATAATTTCTATCATTAATCAAACAAGTATTTACTAACTGGCTTCTATATGGCTGTCATCGTACTAAATTATGTCTCAGGACATAATTTAAATAAAATGAAGTCCTAGCAATAGAAAAGGACACAATTTGGTGATGAAGTCGCTATAGAAAAAGAACTTTTTTTAACATAACACAATATGACGAGTGATAGACCAGACCTGCACAATCTACCTCGGGCAGATATCAGTGCCTTTGACACTAGGAGCCCACTCATTGCTCCGCTGAGCTCAGGAAAATCAAGGAAGACTTCCTGGAGCAGATGACAACAGACTTAGGGTGTTACCATGGTTAAGAAGAGGAACAAAAGGATAACAAAAGACCTTTTCAAGCACAGAAAACAAATCTGTCCTTTTTTTCCTCTGGAAAATTGAAACTTTCCAGGGAGAGAAAGTCTAAGAAAGCCCCTGAAGAAGCCCTTCCTGACCTGTGGCCAGAAAGACAACTTCTGTGTCTTCAGCACACTATGTCTGGCCATCTCTTACCAGTCCAAAAATTACTGGTACAGGGGAAAAAAGAAGAACAAGAAACCCGTGTGGGTTTGGAAGGTGCTTTTCTTGTGAATCACTGCTTCACAGCACCCAAG
This sequence comes from Arctocebus calabarensis, assembly GCA_963573935.1. Taxonomy (NCBI): domain Eukaryota; kingdom Metazoa; phylum Chordata; class Mammalia; order Primates; family Lorisidae; genus Arctocebus; species Arctocebus calabarensis. Next base: position 7,090 of record CAUYON010084125.1, on the reverse strand, counting down.
TAGAACCTCAGGCTGAGGCAGAGTGGGGTTTCCCTAGAACCAGCCAAAATAAAGGTTTATTCAAACTTAAGCTGTAGAGGAGAAAAATGAAGACTTTGTGTGTTGATGCTGGTATAGCCAGCCTCACCTTTTTCAATTCAGTAGCGCTGTTAGTATATAGATCCCAAAGGACTTGAAGCAGTAACATAGTTGGTGGGGTACTCAGAAGCAGGATTTTATAAGTAGGAAGACTGTGAGCTGAGTCCTGAACTGAGAATTCAGAGATCTTTGTTCTATTATCAGCTTTGCAATTGTCTGGTTTTTGGAAAACCCTTTGTCTAAGCCTTGTTTTTTTCTATTAAAAAATGGTAACTGGATTATACTTCCTTGTGATGTTTCAAAGTAGGAATCTATGAGTATTCAGCAATTTTAACCCAACAAATGTGGCCCATTCCTTGGAAAACCCAATCATTTTGAACAGAGCATGACAGAATCTCCTTCCTGTCTGCAAAGGAGATTGGTGAGTTCACAACTTCATGGGCACTGACAGTCTTTGGGTGACTGAAGGAGATTGTATTGTTCATTCCCTCATGCTTCCTTCCCATCACCATCTTGCCATCCTTCTTTACGGTGAGAATGATTTTCCTAGTTTCAATAACTTTGGCAGAATCTTATGACTTACTTGGCCAATAGTATGTGGACAGAAGTAACTGTCTGTCAGCTTCAACAAATTTTCCTTAAAAGATATGGCAAATTTACATTAGTGTTTTGGAACTTCTTCCCTCTACCAGAACAAAATGTCTCAGGGAGCTTCTTCAGACTGACTCCTGCAATGAAAATGTTTAGAGCTGACCTGGGCCCAAAGCCTAGGGCTCAGTGTATCCTAGTCAAGCCCAGCTTAAGCCAAGCTATGTGATGGTATACATATTCATATATATATTACAAATAAACGTCAGTGTGCTTTCTGCCTGAAGTATATTTTTACTGGTGTAAGCTATAGGCTTGAAGATGGTTTTTCTTGTAGCAGCATTATTTTGCCAAATGTAACCAATGTATTAATAGTAATCCTCTTTGGATTACATTCCACAGATTCCCTTAAATTACTATGGAGTGGGGCACTGCATTAATTTCTATTACTTCTATAATAAATTACCACAAATTTAGTGGCTTAAATAAAAATCTAATAGTTCTAGAGGTTAGAGTTTGAAATAAGTCTAAATGGGCTAAAATCAAGGTGCTGTGAGGGCTGCATTCCCTCAGGAGGTGCTAAGGGAGAATTCATTTTTGTGTGTTTTCCAGATTCTAGAAGTTGCCTGCATTCCCTGCCATTTGGCCCCATCTTCCTCTGTCAAGACCAGCAATGTCCTTTTCATGCTACCACTTCTCTGATTCTCTTCTCCTATCTCTATCTTCCAGTTATAAGGATATTTGTGATTGTATTAGACCTACCAAGATATTCCAGAATAATATTCCCAGCTTAAGGCTAGCTGATGAACAAACATAATCCCAACTGCAGCATCAGTTTCTCTTTGCCATATAATCTAACATATCCATAGGTTCCAGGAATTAGAAGGGGGCTGTGCTTTTTTATGGGGGTGGGGGAAGCATTGTTCTATCTAACATAGGAACCAGCTAATCATGTACTTGTAGGAAAGCCAGAGTGAATGAAACATTTTTTTTTTGTGGGACTCAGCCTCATTGCTTCAGATCCCAGCTTAAAACTAAATCAAAGGTTCAATATAGCAAATGCTTTTGGTGCCCCAAAAGCCTATCTTTTACGTTAGTGTAGCTATGAGGGATAATTCAAAACACAATGAAAATGCACCTTCAGGGGCACACCACAATACAGCCTCTCTCCACATTTCTTCTTCATAGCCTTCCCTAGAACTGCAAAGCCTGCTCAGCTCCTGTGTGGGCACAGTCTTTTCCAGGTGTGGAGAAGTTGATGAATCAGGGAAAACACAGCTGTAGGAGCAGTTCACATAATCCCACCCCAGGTGATAAGAGAACCACAATAGTCATCAGCCCAACAGCCCATGACTGATTGGCTTTTCTTCGTTTCCCATCTCTCCCTTCCCGTCCTCACCCCTGCCTCCTAGGATCACCTCCCACTCAACTTCTGGACACCCAGTCCTCATCTCAGACTCTGCCTTGGGATGCTAAAGGTCAGAACCATTACTATGAAGTGAGTTGATTGAATGAACATGTTCATAGGCCCCTAAAGGACATCTGGCCCAGCTTGTGTTGGAATAGCTAGTCTAACTTATGTGATTCAGGAAGGCATGGTAATCTATAGCATGTCCAACAAGACTGTCTTGTCTATGTTGATGTACATCCAGGGATAGGGAAACCACTATCTCTTGAGGAACACCAGTCTAATGTAAGACAGCATAAGGTCATATATTTTTCCTTGTAAAAAATACTCTGAGGTATAAAGACCAAACAGCAAAGCCATCTGAAACATTCCTCTTTATGTTGATGACCCTTTAGCCATATTTCACATAATGAAATGTTCTTACTATTGATGGAAACTTCTTCCCCAGGACACTTAAAAGTTCGTAACTAAACTGAGCACAGTACTTCATGAGCAAGCAGTGAGAGTTACTAAAAAAATAATAATAATAATAATTCAAAGATCAGCCATAGCCCTTGCTAGTTCTGTGTCCTTGGGGAAGGCGGCTTCACTCACCAAACCTCGGTTTCTTCATCTGTAAAATTAGGATAATTTTACTCACATCAGAAGGTTGACAAACATATTAATAGTAATCTCCTTCTAGAGGTCAGAGTTTGAAATAGGTCTCACTGGGATAAATTGAGGAGAAAATCTGTTTACTCATGAACTTTCTGGAAAAGCCCCAGAAACATTGCCTTGCTCAAATAAATGATTCAACTTTAGTTCAGACATCTAACCAAGGAGTGAAACATTTTCACAGTAAACCTGGGAATACAGCCAGATTTACAATACATTATGTCTTCACTTTGAAATGACTAAGCTACTCCACACAGAAATGAAAAAGGCCATGGTGAATTATAGTGCTGCTAAATTTCTAATGTCTTTAAGTTTGATCTGGTTATTGATAATATGAATTAATCCTATTGTATAGGACCAAAATACTGCTCCTTACTTTTATACTGCTGGTGGGGATATAAATTAGTACATCCACTATGGAAAAAGAGTGTGAAGTTTCCTCAAAATATTAAAAATGGAGCTATCATATAATCTGCCAATCTCACTTCTGGGTATACCCAGATATATATATCCCCCCAAAGGAAATAAGTTTCTTGAAGATATTGGCTCTCTCATGTCTATTACAGCACTACTCACAATAGCTAAGATAGAGAATCACCCTAAGAGTTCATTGATGAATGGATGAAGAAAATGTAGTGCATCTAAACAAGGAAATATCTTTAGGCCATAAAAAAAAGAATGAAATTGTGTCATTTTCAACAACGTGGATGGAGCCGGGGGACATTGTGTTGAGTGAAATAAACCAGGCACAGAAAGACAAATATCACATGTTCTCACTCATACATGGAAGCTAAAAAAGAAAATTGATCTCATGGAAAAAGAGAAAAGAATGATGGTTACCAGAGGCTGAAAAGGGAACTGGGGAGACGGGGACAAGGATGGGTGAGTTAATGGGTAAAAAAGTTACAGTTAGGTACAGGTACCAAGATCTAATGTTCAGTAGCACAGTAGGGAAAAAATAGTTAACAATTTATCATATATTTCAAAATACCTAGAAGAATGGAATTGGAATGTGCCTAACACAAAGAAGTGGTAAATGTTTTTGGCAATGGATATTATAATCACCCTCATTTGATCATTACACATTATTGCTTGTATCAAAAGATCACACATACCCCTTACATATGTACAACTATTACGTACGCATAATTTTTTTTAAAAACACTGCTTCCTGTGCTGATATTTTGCAATTTGCAAGTCGTGGCTCTTGCTATGTTTGTCAATAGAGCATCTCCCCTTTATATAATAAAAGTAAAGAAAAATGTTTTTGGAGGTCAGCTTATAGACAAGGGAAAAATTGAGGCTCAGGGAGGAAGAAGTATCAATTTTTCAGGGAATTTGTGGTGAGATGCCAATTAAGGACATGGAGCAGAATGATACCAGTCAGTGGTATATCCAGAGCAAAGGCCCCCAGGCAGACCTTGGCCTGTTCAGAGTAGCTCAGACACTGCTGCATCTCCAGGGATGTGGTTATGGGATACAGTGTTAGCAGATAATGTCAGAGAGGTAAGCAGGGCTCAGATTCTATGGAACTTTTTAGTATGTGAGGAAAAGCTCATAGTTGATTTTTAGTAAGATGGAGAAATCTTGGGAAGTTTTGAAGAGGGGAGTAACATGATCTGATTTCTGTTTTGTTTTTTTTTTTAATCACACAGTGTTGTTCATTGACTGTGAAGAGTTAGTATGTTCTAGGGGGACTAGTTAGAAGGTAATCCCAGTAGTCTGTGTGAAAAATAATGGTGGCTTGGAACATCTTCTTAGTGATAAAGTATAGTCAGGGTCAAGACCTATTTGAAAGGTAGTTGCCGGTAAGACCCAGGGTGGAACTGGATGGGCAGTGTAGAGGAATGGCAGGAATCAAGGATGACTTCTACATTTTTGGCTCAAGTGATGGAGAAAACAGTGGTATCATTCATCAAAAGTGGAAAACTATATAGAAACCATGAAGGGAGTTCAGTTCAGCAGATATTACACATGAAATGTTTATTAGAGATTTATGTATATGATACATTTCTATATTTACATATGTATGTCACTTATGGAAAGTATGCTTCTGGAGATAATTGGTGAGGTTGGAAAGCAATGTTGGACTCACCAGCATATACATGATATTGAAGACTCATAAACTAAGGAGACCACCCAGCAAGCACACGCTTCCAAAGACTAAGGCCCAGACTCCCCAGGTGGGACAAAGGAAGACAAATCCAGGAAAAGTGCTCAGAGAAAGAGGCCAGGGAAAGAAGGAAACCAAGATAACCCAGCAACCTGGGCATTACCTGGAGAAAGGGTTTCAAGGGCAGAGTGAGAGAAGGCGTCCAATGATGCTGATAGAACAACCAGCAGGGGGACTGAGAATAATACACATTCAGCCTGTCCGTGTGTCCCAAAGGAAAAAGACCTCTTTGCATTGTTAAATCTATGTCCCAAACTTATTTGTCCTAACTCTGATTTTCTTGTTAATATCAACAACCCAGAGTACTCACCTTGTAACTTGTTGGTCTAGGTAGAAGGAACGGAGAAAGACTCACTATGCTAAATCTCCGTTTCTACTTCTTTCCATCTTAAAACAGACCCATGAGATCACCAAGAAAGGCAAGATGACATGCATTCTTGCACATGTGTGTGGCCTTTCTATCTGATTTCGATTAGGCGAGGCCTGGTTTCTTGGGGATGAGAAGACTTCCATATGAAAATTAAGCCACATGCAAAATCCAAGCTGCAGCATTCAGAAGCTGTCCTGTCACAAGCCAGGTCTGAACTTTGGCAGTGATACCCAAGAGAACCTTGGGAAGGGGGAACAATACCTTGCCTGGCCTCAGCACTACTCTCCCTTGCCCAGAGTCCCAAATTTCATTGTTCCTGAAAAAGAAGTGTTAGGAAAAATTTTTCTTTTCCATATCACTGGCAAATGTTTGCTCAGATCTATTTTGGGGGCATTAGCTCAATGCTGCTGTCTGTTCTTCCTAAAGAATTAGAAGAGTGTTTCCAAAACACATTTATTTGCATCCCTCTCTTGTTATGCCAATGTTGCCCTCTATTTCCTTTCCTCACACTTCTCTGTCCTCCTTTCTTCCTTGACCTGCTTGGATTCAACATGGATTTTGTCTGCCATGGCATGGAAAAGGCCAGTCATGGCCAGAGCAGAGAGGCGTCGCTGTGCCACAGCACTGCCCCTTGCAGTTTGCATTGCAAACAACCACAAAGGGCACAGATACTGCTATGCTGCAACCCATGTAGAGACTTCTGTCAACCACGTCAAAGTCAGGGGCTTCTGCTCAAAGCAACATTCATGCATACTGATCAGATCCTGCACATGAGACAGGGTCTTTGTTGAAAAATAGAAAGACAGGGCATGGACAGCTATTGAAAGAACAAGATGCAAGTCCCCATGCTGATTGCTGTCAAATTCTTGTGTCGTTAACTTCTTACAGGCACTCCTTAAAGTGCAACATAAGCATAATTATCCCCATTTTACAGTTACAGATACTGAGGCATACTGTGGTAAAGGAAGTTATCCAGATCAATCATAACCAAGCTGTTCCTTGCCCAGGGTTTTCAGTTTGTTTATCCTGGGAGGGGGTAAAAAAAGAAAAATGAAAATAATCACAGTCTTCCAAGATGTTATAGCCTAGAAAGGGAATTTATTTAGGAGCATAATTAATATAAAATGCAATACTTATACTATTTTGAATAAAATAGACATCAGGTATATCCCCCACCTGTTTTTTGTTTGTTTGTACATGGTTCCTATCAACTAAACACCATGATGCTCACTTTTATGATTTTGAAAGTCAAACAACCTTCCATTGGACCCTTTTATGTAAATAAAAAAATGTATACTTTTTCTTTCCCTTACCTTCTTTCTTTTGTTAAAGTTCACCTCAAACGTCCTGCTCAGTGACATAGAATTTTTTGATGATCATGCTGGCAATAAACTCCCAAATTCTTTTTCCCGGATTGAGAAAGCTCACCTCTGTCCCAATTTGACAACTTAAAAAATTACATGCAAGTGATATGAAGAAATTTATCATGAAGAGTGGCATAAAAAGAACCTCGCTCATCATCTTTTTTTTTTTTTTATTGAATCATAGCTGTGTACATTAGTTCAACCATGGAATACAGTGTGGGGGCTTCACATGCAATCTGAGATATTTTATCAACCTGATTGACATACCATTCATCATATTTTCTCGTTTACTATATGAAAACATTTTTGATCCTTGTTTAGAAGTTTTCTCCTGACCCTTCGAATAAGATTGCAACACCAGCTTTTTTCTGTTTTCCATTTGCCTGAAATATGGATGTCCATCCCTTCACCTTGAGTCTAGATTTGTCTTTTAAGATAAGGTGTGTTTCTTGTAT
>CAUYON010084121.1:0-14605 GCA_963573935.1 Arctocebus calabarensis | reverse complement strand
TTCCACACTTTGGACCATTTCTTTCAAGGAAAAATACTCCATTCTCAACAAACTATGGAAAATGCCTTTTGTGATTTCATCACCACTCATGTTCCAGGCTTCTTCACTGTGGCATACACAAGCTACCATTAAGGTGGCAAACTCAATGCAGGATGTCTTAAAATGTCATCACTATACATTGGAAAAATGGGACATTGTAGGTAAATGTACCTTTATTTACAAAATATTTGTTACAGAATTTTACAAAATATTCTCTTATTTATTGGCCACTTCTTTTTACACTCATAAAGTCTTCTCTTTTACTCATGGAAAATACATCCAAAGCTATCTATTGTTATAATTTTTCCTATGTGTGGTGACTTGGGACACCCTGTGCATTTTTTGATTAGTTGTACTGTTTCTTGTTTGAGATATGTTTATAATAAACTAAACCTTTCATTAAAAAAAATTCATACTCATTTCTGAGGTGTCACCTGTGGGCTCAGTGAGTAGGGCACTGGCCCAATATACTAAGGGTGACGGGTTCAAACCTAGCCCCAGCGAAACTATAACAACAACAACAAAATAGCTGGGTGTTGTGGTGGGCGTCTGTGGTTCCAGCTACTCAGGAGGCTGAGGCAAGAGAATAGCCTAAGCCCAGGAACTGAAGGCTGGGAGCTGTGATGCCATGGACCTCTACCAAGGGTGATAAAATGAGACTCTGTCTCTACCAAAAAAAAAAAAAATTATACTCTTTTCACTTGACTGTCAATTGTTCACTGCCTAATTAGCTAGTCTGTGAGTTGCCTGGACTTCGGACCTTCTGTTCAAACTATTTAGTCATAGGAGAACCTTTTTAACAGAAGATGTGGAAATAAAAGAAAAAAAAACTCTAACTTTTATTTTTTAACTTTGATAGAAGAAGAGGAGGAGGAATCAAGTCTTAAGACATTACCTTGGAGAATAGCTTTTAGATTATCAAGGTATTTCTATTGCGTATGCTAACTTAAATCCCTAGAAGTTAATTTTCATTCCTAAAAATAATTGCTACCATTTATTGTCTTTTTATTTTATAATTGACTATAATTTTTATTTTATTAATTGACTAGGTATTATACAGTATGTACATATAGGTATATATGTGTGTGTATGTGCATACGTGTAAAATCATCTTATTGAATCCTCATATCAAACCTAAAAATTGCTAGAACATTTTGCAAAAATAGATCTGCTATGGCCGTGGCCACCTGACAGAAGCTCCTCTATTAAGCAAACACCATGGCCAAAAAGTCCGTCTTTTGCCCATAGCAAAGTCTACATTATAAAGAGAACACACACACTCTGGTTGTTTGGTTATTCTTTACATCTCACTATTTGCCTTATAGAAAATGCCATGTAATCTACCTTTGGAATGAAATTGAAACTTGAAAGTATTTGAGATTTGCAGCATTTACCAACTGTAAGAGGGTCATTGATTATAAAAGAGCTCCTGCGAGTTGATCTTTTTCATGGAAGTTTCAGTCTTTCAGTCCCTCTCCCCCTCAGCATAGAACAGATCCTGGTCTCCCACCCTCAGACCAAACATCCTTGCTCAGGATTATAAGAGATTTTTGTATAAATTTCCCTGAACTAAAATAAAGAAACAACACGTTTGTCACAGAGAAAAAAGGTAGCTGGGAAGGTGGAGGGACAGAGGTTATGGGGGCTGAGGCAGAGGCTGAAATCTTAGGAAGCCTTAGGAAGGACAGGGAATATTACATGGCAGGTTAGAGTAGGTGAACCAAGGCATCACAGTGCTTGGGTTAGGTAAGAAAAAAAGGCAGGGCCTTTTCAGCTCTGCATAAGAGAAGGAGGGCATCCATTGTTGGGATATGCATAAAGAGGACACATAAGCATCTTTCTGTCTCTGTAGTATGATTCCAACCACCAATGGCAGGGTCATGGCTGCATCCGGTTTACCTAAAAGAGGCTGATGCAAGAGACCATAGTATGTGCGTTAGCGACCCCAAGGGTGTTCTACCTTAGCATCTTCACCTTCAATAGCAAGGTCAGCTTCTTGGGAGAGGTAACAAGGATTGGGGGCCAGCAGGGAGGGTTGGGAGTTCACCTGCAGGATGAAGCCCAAGTGAAGAAAATGGGAATCTCTGCCTAAGGGAACGCTCTTAATGACTTGGCTGGTTGCAGTGTGACCAAGGACAGATCTAAGAAGTTTGTGTGTCTTTTTCCTCTCCATTCTGCTATCACTTCCCTGGAGCCTTTTGTCTCATCTATAAAAGAAAGGCATAGACATGGGCCATCTCCAAGGTCCTTCCCAGCTCTGCCAGCCTGTAATCCCTACATACGCAGGCAGCCCTTCACACTGCAGGTAATACCACAGCACTTGTGGGGAGACAGCCTCGGCACCATCGAACTATGAATTTGACCTTTGAAATGTAAAACTGTTTTGATTGCATTTTTACTGTTTTCCTAGGGGAACAGTTCCTTTCCTTCAGTATTTGGAAACTAAACCTAGTTCTTAAAGCGAATTGGTGAAAATGGCTATTATCCATCATTCAACTCTGTCTGTCTCAAGGTTTGGTGAGAGGGCGTGTGGCTGTCTGAGGAGGAGGGAACGAAGCAGGAGAGGAAGTCTATTATGGCAAGCACAGTGCCGGGTAGAAATCTCAGCACACCCAGCCTTTCCAGCTCAGTGGGATTTGGAGCCACTTGGTGTTTGAAATAATTCACTCTTGCCTAAAGGTACAAAAAAAAATTTCCAATTTTCCTCTTGAAATATCACCAGCTGTCCCAGACATTTTAAAAAATAGTATTTGGATATATTGTATTTAAAAAAGAGTCAGCACAATTCAGTTTACATTTGCCTTGAGGCTTTGTGGCTTTATGTTTGCAGTCAATTTGAAAAACAGTTTGAGATAGCTGTTAAACTTTGAACACAGTGAGATTTACCCATCTCCCGTTCTGAAACGACACATAAATCCTATATATTTTGATAAGGAGCCAATAAATCGGCCCCTAGGAAAGAGGAAAACTATATCTATATTTCTCAATGCTTCTGGTAAGGGAGCTTGTTCTATTTTGGATCCATAAATTGAATCTAGCAACAGCTCTAAAATCCATCTTTTGTATGAACCTAAGAGAATTCTTACTTCTGAATGGCCTAGAGAGAAAACCCGAAGGCCGTCTGAATTACTCACACACACACACACACACACACCATCTTATTAGCTCTGTTTCTCTGGTGAACCCCAAATAATATACTTCCTTGCTATAAAGTGGGTTTCATGGTTCAGCATCATGATACTCAGAATCTTATATTGTAGTAGCACTGCCTGAGGCCATACAAGCAGAAAGGTAGTCTAATACCCCAATATTAACCATTTCTACATAGGATGAACCAATTTCTTTTCCCAGATGAAAAGGGTACACGATAATTAATTTGCTATCAATAGCCCGTGGTTTTCTTCAAAGTGTGGTGCTATATGGAAAATTCAGTGTTGGTCTCGGCTGCTGGCAGGTGGGGCATTCAGCTGTAGCTACACAGGGCTTGGGAGTGTGACCGCATGCTGTGGGAAGAGGACACAGCTCCCATCACTGCCACCAAGGGTCCTCTGTTCATGTGCCCATTGTGTCAGCCCTGAGGTCTCCAGTGGTAGGGCCTGGCTGTGTCAATTAGCCAAGGGACCCTATCGACTTTGTTTTTAGTGCTTCTTGCATGCAGCCTGAGCAAGCTTCATCATTTAATGAACAAGCAGGTCTTCACGCTGGTGCCCAACCTCATAAGTTGGGCTACTTGCTTCTTCTCTGGAATGCCTTGCCTCCACACACTGTCTGCGATTCTCTTGGTAGTCAGCTGACGATCATCCTCACATCCAGATGCGTGGAACACACAGAAAACTGGTCATTTTTCTGATTGACCATATGATTAGGGAAAATGAGAGCCCTGGCTAGTGTCTTTGATATATCTCTCAAACGATATCGGTTTGATCCAGGGAGAGATTAGTATAAGGCTTCCCAGACTTCTCAGCACACCCAGATCACCTTCAAGTATATTACATTCCCAGGAACCACCTCCCGAGGTTTTGATTCGATGAACTTAATTTTGCCATTTTCAGCAGGAAAAACACCCCAGTCATTCTGCTAAAGATATTTGGAGATAATACCCCGAGAAACGTGCATCCAGTGGATGCACTTGAGGAGGAACTGACCATCTGAACGTCTCTTCTTTGTGGAGTTCTTGGCCATTGAGAAGGTTACAGTGATCATAACTCTCAGTGAAATGCATTCTGTGGTATTTTTTCAGTATCTCTGTACTTTTAGTCAGTGGGAAGTTTTCTCGTTCAATTGACATAAAGGGCACATCCTATTGATTTTTTTTTCTTTTCACTCAAATGAAAGACAGACGTTAGCGGTGCAGAGAGTCAGGTGAGGACACGTGGCATAATGCAGATAATGCCGAAGCTTCATTCGAACCCTGGCCTCTCATTTAGGCATGCTGATGACTCCAACAGCATTGTGCCGCTCCGGAGCTTGGCCTGCCAAGCCACTGACCATGAAATATGAAGAGCATTTTAAAGCAATTTTTTGAAAAATGAAATGTGAACAATAACTGCATCCATTCCATTTAGCCATTTTTATTGACAGAGAAGCTTCCATTTATCTGAGTATCTGAACGAAACATTCATTAATAGATCTCTTAAAGTACTATGTACTGCCATAAAGATTTTAAAGAGCTTTTTTTAAATAAATAAAATTCCCTTCCTCCCTCTCTCTCCTCAAAAAGTTTTTGCCCTAACACATCCATAATGGCTACCCCCAAATTTAACACTTGATTGTGTATTCCATTGCCCTCCATATATCAACTGAGAAAATGTATTGAAAGCCCTTTAAAAAGATAAAGTACAATGTTCCTTTAAAATGCCCATAATAACATAGGGATGACTAAATGGTTCCCCTGCTACAGCAGTACAGGATACTGGGACTTAGGGTCTGTCTTCTACTCTCTATTTAACCCGCATGGTTCCTGGCACAGGCAAATAGAAGGCGCTTGAGTGCTGACTTGACAATATTTGATCACCATCTGTAAGGCCACATTTATTGTTTGCAGTCCTCTTTCATCAACAGCTTATAAAATCCATTCTTACAACCATCATTGATAGCTGAAACACCTGAGCTATGACTGTAGGAAATTGGGTGCTCCAAGATCGGAAGCGTGTGACATGCTTCCTGTTTTGTTTTTTTCTTTTCCAATGATAGAAATTGTATTTGGCCTTGGATGCTCTGTTCGGATAAGTCTGACTGTGACTCCAAAATCTTTCTTGACACAATCTCCAAGATTCTCTGCCAGTCCACCAGGGTTCCCTGACGCCCTGACGATCAGTCAAGACTCGGGGTGACATCTTTACCATTCATTCTTCTCCTACATATCAATTTCAGGTTATAGGTCCGTCTGAGAAAGAAACTTCTGAGAAAGGAACTAGTTATGGCATCATAAAATCTGAACTTCGGATGCTGACACTGCCATAAATAAGCTGAGTCACCCTAGGCATGGAACTCAATACATTGAGGCCTCCATTTTCTCATTTGCAATGTAAGTTATTTGAACTAGGCACTCTCTGAAGAGTGCCAGTTGTGAGAATTTGTGATATGGTGAATGGAAGCCAGCCAATCATTGCTGGATGGGCTCTCAGCATCATAAGAATCCATTAAAATATACTTTCTTTTCATTTTTCTACCAGAAAAAGAACATTCATGCCTGGCATAACTGCTAGATGTTTGTCATGAGCTTGCATTTGCAAATTCTTGATGATTCTTTAATTTTTATAGTCCTGTTTGGGGAGAGCAGTTGTGCTGGTTATAATGGAGGTCACTAAGTTTTGGCTTTGTACAGTGTTTTGTATTTTGGAAGGGTTTATGGTATAAACTCAATCTTACTGTCACTGTTTCTAGGTTCTTCTAGAATAGGACTTCGAGGCAATGTGTGTATCTATTCCTAAAGCCGTGCTCTAGCTCTTAAGCAAAAATTTTCTAACACATCCCACTTGGAGAAGCTTTGGACAATGATGTGATGTGTCTGAATCAGCAGGTTTCTAATAACAGTCTAGTCAACCAAAAAGGCTGTGGTTAGTAAAACTCCAGAAGCTAGCTGTTCCTCTGTGTCCTGTTCTAGCCTGGAGATGCAGAATGAGCTCAACGAGTTCCATTAGGTCTGGAGCCTTTCCAAAGCCATCCGGGATTCCTAGTGGCTTTGTCACCAGCCCCAACGGACCTCCTGGTTATGATGATTACTGGGGCTCAGAAAAACATACCCCAAAATGAAGACTCAGGAATAAATGTTTTTCTCTGACTCTCATCTTCCTGCCTCTTAGTCTGATTCTTCCCTGAGACTAGCCATAGAAAGTAGACTCCCTCTTCCCCAAAGGAGCTCATAAAATCCACAACCCCTTTACCTGAAAGCCAATCATAAAATCTAAAATTATTCTTTGCAAAAAGTGGCCATAAAGAAATGATCTGACCTACTTTGTTTGACTGTAGGTATAAGAGCCCCATTCTAGGTCCTGTCCCACACCCAGAAGGAAGGAATGCACACTTGGAGATGCCAAGAAGAATCTAAACTGGCCTCTCTGGGTATTGCCACTCGGTCTAGTAGCATTACGTCACACCCTTTTTGTTCAATCATATTTCTCTGGGGCTGTCCACACTTTGTTGAATCTAAGCATAAAAATGGACAATTTCCCCTGCATTTCGGGATCTTCATTCTGAAGGCTCCTGTGCATACATGTTAAATAAGTTTGTTTGCCTTTTCTCATATTAATCAATCTGCCTTATGTCAGTCATTTTTCAGTGAAATTTTAGGGGGACAAAGGGCCTTGCTCCCCACAGGATCATGTACAACAGGGGTTAGGAAAGTGCCATGTCAACTGCAGAGCAAAAGAATGGTGTTCCCCGGGAGACAATGAACATCAGGTAGAGATGGCTAAGAATGGGTTGTGTCAGGAAGACGCATTCCTAGTGTCAGACAGAGAGGAATGTGAATATTCAGAACCATCTTGTACCACTGGCACTCGGGAAGCTCAGCTCATCTAAAGCATGATTCAGTGGGAACATTCTTCTTCTGTATGGTTTCTCTTTTGTCCCTGCTTCTCTCTCTCTCTCTCTCTCTCTCTCTCTCATCTTTGTATAACAGCCTGAAGATTTTAAATGTGATGTTACCTTTGAGGACATGAGATTGGGTTCAATGATTTTTCTTTTACTGGGATTTTCCCAATCTTAAAACAAAAAAGAAATCGGTGACTCGCTGTGCAGTCAGCAAACACTCACTGTGACAAAGCTCTTCCTCCTTACATGCACCCTTCCCAGACCATGCTTGCAACTCTGTTGTTTGTGGTTAGAAAACCTACTTCATTTGGGTTTTACTGGAGATTCATTTAACCATATATAAAGTAGGCATAAACTATATGCAAATCTTATGAGATATCTCATAATATACCTGAAATTTGTGTGGCATTGAGATTTTCCCAAGTAACATTTGATGTGTGACAATCTTAAGAAGTATTCATTCTGCAAAAACCTAACACTGTAATAAAATTAGAGGGAAATATGAGAACAGGGAAAACAAAATTTCTATGTTTTTTCTTTAAAATAGGTTTTAAAGTCCCTGTCTCCTTCCATTCCGTATGATATGTATATTTCAAACTACCTAGTCTTAAAAAAATAAATTTACATGGAGTATGATTTTATGGATAAAGGAGAGGTAAGTGCCCAGCAGGCCCCTTTTGACCTCATTTGTTAATGAACATTGGTGTGTTATGGTGACAGGAGGTTATCATAATCATGAAAAAGAACAGATATATGAAATGTCTGTGTAAGTTTTCTTTGATTCAATTTTTGAACCAGCTAACGTCTCCATCTGTGATGGTCATAAAATAGATATTCAGGAAATCACTAGCATCTATAATAGAATAAGAGCTGGGATGTAGTATGCTCTTGGCCAATATTTATTCTTGAATAGAAGCTAAATATTTGAAAATGGAAAACCAAACCTCATTCATGTTATCCTCAAAGCCAAAAGGGACACAGCTAGGAGACATGTTCACATGACCTGTTCAGGATTAGGAAGGGCAGTGAAAGTTCTAGAGCCCTGCTGTGCCAGGCTAACCGTTTCTTGGCTGGTAATGAAGGAGGGACCGGGGACTTCTGGGACTGACTGACGGCTGGCCCAGTGAGTTATTCAGCCCAGCAGTTATTTACAAACCATTATAGAGGAATGCTAGTATCCCAACAACTAGTCACATATCCTATAAAGTCTGAGGCCAACAGAGTATGAGGGAGAAGTGATCACAGCAGTAACAACACTCTTTATTCCTCTGGGGGGATAAAGCAAAGTGTGGAGGTGTTACAGGGCTGAAGCCCCTCGTTCAGTCCTCAGCATCTTCTTTTCCCCTTCTAGCCTCTGAGGGTGGAGGGCCCGGATGATGTCTCCGGCTAGGTCAGTTTATGAGAGGTGCTGACCTTGGGGTGGCTCTCGAAGAGTTGTGCTGACACACTGCCTGTGGCAGGGCCGTGAGCCCTGAGTAATGGCAGCCCATGCTGATGAGGATAAATGATTACAGCACTTGGCCTTAAGGAGACCAGAGCAACCTAACAGAAGGGCAGGTGTCTGAGCAGTTAGACTAATTCAGTCACAATTGCTGCCACATTTGATTTGAAAAAGGAGCCAAGAAAAGTTGTGGGGAAGCTAGACCCTGAATGTAAATGTTGGTCTAGCTTACTCACTCAGAGGAAGATTACTCTGCAACTGAAGAACCTTTCTGCATTATAACTGAGCTACACGGATAGTAACACCTAACGCATTTCCAGTGTACAAACAGCCGTTATCTTCGCAATGCAGCAAGGTAGATATTATGTTACAGTTAACCGATTCGGATATGGTTGCTAAGATAAGCCTTGTGGTCATCCAGTTATTCAGGCCTTCTCTTCATTCTAAGATGCTTTTTGCCATAGATAGTATTAAAATTCTCTTTTTCAGAGATTCCGTGTAACCTTTCTTCTCTTTAAGTTTGATGATTTATCAAGTTACAAAATAAAAAATAGAAATACCTTACCACGTGCAATTCTTCTTCTTCTTCTTTTTTTTCAGTTTTTTTTTTGGCCAGGCCCAGATTTGAACCCACTACCTCTGGTATATGGGTCCAGTGCCCTACTCCTTTGAGCCACAGGTACCATCCCCACTTGTAATTTTTTGGGGGGGGAAGAATATCAATTACTTATAATTGAGGGAAATATGGTTATCTTTGAGCTGTAATGAAAGAAAATGATTCTATATTCACGTTTTAAGAAAAGTTTAGGCACCAGTCATATGAAAAAATAATTTACATAGGAAAGATATCAACACTCATGTTTGCAGGGCATGGCAGACACATGCAAAATAATTTCTTTTATTTATTCTCCATCATCTAAAGAAATACCAACTAAAGTCCTTCGCTATTCTTTTCCCACACTGAATGAACTTGCAGCCACATTTGACAAGGAGTTAAGAAATTCAAAAACCATTATCTACGTTTTCACGGCAGGAGCTGAGTAGCAGTGAGGGAAGATGAATTTACTGTAGTTTCTTCCTTAGGAAGGCGTGAAACTTGTTAGGCAGAAAAAAGTCAGTTGCGAATTGGGGAATACAGCTGTACGGGTTAATGCAGTCTACAAAGCCATGGGTCTCTGTTTTTCCCAGTAAATCTTCTCTGAGGTTGCCACTTGCAGCAAGCTCTGCTCTGAATTGGGCCAGAGGTCGCTTGTGGGCATGAAACTATGTCCTCCTGTTTAGGAACTCAGTCTCAGGAGTGGTCACATCTGTGGTTTCTCCACGGTTTTCAGTCCACCATCCTTGACTAATACCATGTCTTATTCCGGCAGGGCTTGTTTGCCGAGCTCCCACTCCCTACACGCCCTCTGGCCCTACCACAAAGTTGCCTTGTGTGCTTTAGTTATCAGCTGGAATCAGAAAATGAGAAAAGACATTGTGAAGAGGTGCTCTCCAGCACAGTTCTCAGAAGGAATCATAGGGCATATTCATGCTTATTTTTCTGCCATAGGGTTTTTAGCTAACATACTCATCCATCAATTTCATTTTTTATCCACAGGACGAGAAGATACCTTTTCATTTGGTAAAGTCTATAATATTGAAAAGTTGTCATAGAATGTAGACCTATCTGACAGTGAATCAATGTGATTATTAAATCACCCAGCCATCTTATCTGACTGTGTGGTTGGGAATAAAAACACTTGACCTTGGCCACAGAAGTCATCGTCTGCAGATTGCCTCCAACTCCAAATACAGACACAAAGAACAACACGGTTCTCTTAACATGTAAAACACAGTTCTCTTGGTTCTTCTTGTGATTTTTTCATTCAGCTCCATGGTGATTTCGATTACTTCTGAGCACTGAGCAAGACAGATAGTCAGGAACTTAGAAAAAACGTAAGTCAATGACAGGTTGTGAGAAAAATCATAAGACATTTTTGAGAGGCATGGCAAAAATAAAATCTGATAAACGTTTCTGAAAAGTCAGAGTCCAGCATTTATGTGCAAACTGTGGCAAAAGCAAGAAGAGACTCCGTCTGCCTCATGGTCTCCGATTTAGGTAGGGATAACCAGTTTTCCACCAGCAGTAGGCTGAATGTTATTTATGTCCTGAAACTGGGAAACTGGGAAGGGTACCTTATTGGCAAACAAACAAACAAACAAAAAAAGAAACTTGGAAGATGCAGTTCAGGATTTTGAAATGGGGTGATTATCCTGCATTATTCTAGTGTGTCCTAAATGTAATCACATTATATGTAATCATATAGTGTTGTTATAAAAGGAGGCAAACGCCAAAGAAGGGAAGGTGATATGACCAAGGAGGAAGAGATCGGAGTGGTGTGACCACAGGCCAAGGGATGCTAGCAGCTATCAGAAGCTATCAGAGGTGGGGAACAGATTCTACCAGGGCTCTGCAGAGGGTATTGCTAGAACCTGGATTTCAGCCCTAACATTCTGATTTTGAATTTCTATCTTCCAGAACTGTGAGAGAGAGAATTTCTGTTCTTTTAAGCCACCAAATTCGTGATAACTGGTTATAGGAACCTCCGGAAGCTAATACACAATCCATGAATTAGCCAAAATAGGTACTACAGACATATGCTTAGCAGGTGTTCTTTTCAGGTTGATGACACTTAAGAAATAGCTGCAAGGTACTACTCAAGAAATTTCAGATGGCTTTCAATCTTTAGGTTTCTCTATTTCCTCTAATTCTTTTTATTTTTTAGAGCAAAGTTAAATCCATTTTGCTGCTACAATTGCTGACTTGGACCTCTTTATTAGCAACAGAGCAGATGAGTGAAAACAGGAGTTATGGGTCCCATATCTGTAGGAAGGTCAAATTAGATGTGGCCAGATAAATGCTCCCAATGGGAATAGAGAAAAAATATCTTCTCCAACATATTGTACCAAGGATTAGAAGATTTGAAATCTAATGCTGATTTCTAATGACTATTTGTGTTATCTCGAGCAAATGACTTAGTTTCTCTAGGTCTTAAGTTCCTCATCTGTAACACGAATCAATTAAATAGCAATTCCCTGAACCTTAACATTCTGAATTTATCTGACCATGAGCTGAAATTAAAATTTATAACAAGCTCAGCTTTATGGACAGAGTTTGTGGTCACCTATGTGGCTATCAGATATCTCAATACCCTCATCACAAATACCAGGAATTTTACCCATGAAAGTGTGTGTGGGGGAGAGAGAGAGAGAGAAAGAGAGGGAGGGAGGGAGGGAGGGAGGAGGGAGAGAGAGAGAGAGAGAGAGAGAGAGAAAGAGATATTCCTCTATCTCTATTAAAAAACTTCTAGATAAAATGATACAACACATTAGAAGAAAGAAATTTATCAGTCTTCATTGTAGATATTTTTGTTATTATCTTAGACACATTATACTATAACTATTAGTTTATATGACTGTCCACCCCACTAAATAAGAATCCTTCCTGAGATAAGGGACTAGATCTTATTCGTCACTGAATCCTCATATCCAAGCATTTAACTGTGGGTACAAAGTCAGTACTCAATAAATTTGTTGAATAGATTCCTGGCTGGGGGCTGGCTTTTCTTCCATGGCAAGATATCAGAAAAAATTCTGCAGTAGAGTGGCCAAGAGATCCCGAGAAGTGGAGCACAAAAATGGGAAAACACCAAGAACCACTCTCTCTATCTCCTACATGTAGTGGACAGTACTGTACACAAATAATTCATCACAGACTTTCCTCAGAGCTCAAAGCCTTTATCATGTATTGCTCGATGAGAAAATTGGGTGCTCTTTAGGAGAGGTTGGGTTTCTTTCTAAAACATTCTTTATCTCTCTAAAGCACCATTCGACTGTTAATTGAAATAAAAGAGACTTAATTTGTAACTGGGACTTGATGAAGTGGTAATTAGAAACAGATGCTGTATTGCATTTGAATGTTTTCCTTATTATTAGCGTGTCTATTGATTCTTTTTAAATCACTCTGTTCAGTTGAATTTCAGTAGATAAATTTCAGATATTTTTCCTTTGAAAATGACAGTGAGGAAATTGCCAAGCAATAGGATGTTAACCAATTTTTCATGATCTTTGCTATTTTTTTAACAGAAGTAATCCAACTTATAAGGAAGAAAACGTGGTGTGTTATGCCTGACTATACCTGAAAAAATCAGCTTATAAACATAGTGTTATCAAAGGCAGAACTGAACTTGATTTGGCTTAAAAAAAATCAAAGGGACCTCAATTTATAACATTTGTAGGAGAAAGTGTTCTTACCAAACTAACAATAGTTTACTCAGGATACCTTATATTTAAAATCTCTTCCATTACTAGGAATAAAGAGATTTAAGATATTTTATTTCTTTCTAGGCTGACCTGGGGACTACTATTGAGAGATATGGGACCCTTTCCCACATTCTCCTTAGCAAGCTAATAGGTTGTAAAGTAAGATCTTTTTCTTTATTATGCTCTGATACTTTGTTATCTATAAAACATAGACTCAAATAAATGAGTTACAAATGCTCAGATACATAATTAAGCTGGACATACTTCAGTTAATAGATCAGATTTTTATTCTTCCAAACCAATTTTCTACCTCTGTTAAACCCAGTCTCTGGGGAAGTAGAGTCCTTAATAACTGGTTGGCTACTTCAAGTCTGGATTACTTCTTCCATCTCAGCCACCGGCCCCCTGTTCCTTTAATTGTCATTCAGAACTTCCTTTATGCCTTTAGTCCCCATGTCCCTTTTCCTGAATCTTCTTCATAGTTCACTGCTCTTTACTCTCCATTTGCTTTTTGAGTCTCTCATATTGTCAGTTTCTTAGGAAATAGCATCTCTCTCTGGCTCCACGAATCACACTCTAGAGTGTGTCTGCTGTTAAGCTCTGGCTCATTAGGAAATGATTACTCCCCAATATCTATCTATCTATACCATATCATAAGACATAGTGAAAAAAATACAATTTTAAAACCCTAATCATTGGGCTGAATTTTTAAATATTAACCAGTTTTATTTTATTTAATTTATTTTTTTATTGTTGGGGATTCATTGAGGGTACAAAGAACCAGGTTACACTGATTGCATTTGTTAGGTAAAGTCCTTCCTCTTTTTCTTTCTTTTTTGTAGTGACAGAGTCTCACTTTATTGCCTTCGGTAGAATGCTGTGGTGTTGCAACCCACAGCAACCTCAAACTCTTGGGCTTAAGTGATTCTCTTGCCTCAGCCTCCCGAGTAGCTGGGACTACAAGCACCTGCCTCAACACCCAGCTATTTTTTGGTTGCAGTTGTCATTGTTGTTTAGCTGCCCTGGGTGGGGCTCAAATCCACCACCTTTGGTGTATGTGGCCAGCTCCCTACTCACCGAGCTATAGGTGCCGAGGCAGTAAAGTCCTTCTTATAATTGTGTCCCATCCCCAAGAGGTGTGCCACATCCCATCACCACCCACCCCCTTCTTTCCTTCCTCCTTCCTGCACCCTCCTTCCCCATCCCCTACCGTGTACTAGATCATCAATTGTGCTCATATCAGAGTACATAGGATTCATGCTCCTCCATTCTTGTGATCCTTTACTAAGAATAATGTGATCCACTTCCATCCAAGTTAATACAAAGGCTATAAAGTCTCCATTTTTTTAAATGGCTGAATAGTATTCCATGGTGTACATATAGCACACCTTGTTCATCTACTCCTGGGTTGGTTGGCATTTAGCCTTTTCCCACATTTTGGTGATTGCAAATTGAGCTGCAATAAACAGTCTAGTGCAAGTGTCCTTATGATAAAAGAATTTTTTTTTTCCTTCTAGGTAGATGTCGAGTAATGGAATTGAAGCCATCTATCAACTACTTTTAGCAGAATATGAACAGAGCTGTGTCCAGAGTTAGATGCAGAATTACATGTAGCTCTTGAGTTCTCTCATCCAAGTCTCTATTTTATTTTTATTTATTTTTTTTTTAATAATTTTGCAGTACTAAATATTAGTATACATACTAACACTAAAATATTAGTATACTCTAAGGGAAAAAAAGAAGAAGAAATAGAAGTATTTTTAACCATGCAGCTCTTGCAATAAAATC
>CAUYON010084112.1:0-21109 GCA_963573935.1 Arctocebus calabarensis | reverse complement strand
GGTGCCTATAGTCCCAGCTACTTGGGAGGCGGAGGCAGGAGACTCGCTTGAGACCAGGAATTGGAGGTTGCTGTGAGGTGTGATGCCACGGCACTCTACCTAGGGTGACAGCTTGAGGCTCTGTCTCAAAAAAAAAAGGATAAAAATTATGTATGCTATTTCCCTATTTTTTGCCTAGTAACCTATCTACCTAGTTCTTTCAAGTCCTTGTTTGTCAACCTCCTGCACATACTGATATCCAGATCTTTATCAAAAAGTCACGATCAGTTCATATAGTGATTTAATCTAGCAATAACACACTTTGATAAATGCACGTGCTCAGAATCATACAAAATTGGAACTGCAAGATGCCTTGGAGAGCTCCTATTTTAAACTGTCCATTGACAAGGGAGAATACTAAGGGACAGAGCGGTGGGACAACTCAGATGAACCCCCTGGAGTAAGAATTAAATCTCCCGACTTAAGGTATGGTGCTCTTATGATTAATTAAATTCTGCTGCCCTGACAATTTCTGATTAACAGGAATCAGATTAATTAAGAAATGACAAATACTAACTCTCGACTCAGAAATCTGATCTGCCGGCTTACAATCAACCTAAGATGTGAGCAGAGGAAGGAAAGAACCCAGAAAGAGGTAATAAATTGCAAGGGCTGGAGGTTTAACTGCGCATGGTATGAAGGTCTGTGGGACTCCTTCTTTGGGGCTAGTTAAAAGCCTAATCATGTTCACTAACACACAAAGAGGTAGAAATCATTCTAGCTATAAATGCCTTCATTAATAAGATACTTAAAGGAAGTTTTTTATTTCTACATACTTTGGGTAAGATTAGATCAGAACCAAACAAAAAATTCACTTTTAGTAAAAACAGAGGAGACACCCGTCTTACTTCAGTAATAGATCCATAGTGTACTTTAGATCGCATCTTGTGTATTATGTCTGCCATTAGAAAATTATTTGTGAAATCTTTTAAATGTCAAATATTAATGAGACTGGTAAACTTGCATATAATTTACTAAGTAAGATCAGAAAATTATGCTAGCAATCCTTGTGTTGCCACTGATTTAGTTTAAATTTAAGTTTTATATTTATCAAAATTACATATGCATAGTCTAAAATGTCAAATAATTAAAAAAATTTTGTTTTTTGAGGCAGAGTCTTGCTTTGCCCTTGAGGCTAGAGTACCCTGGGGGCAGCCTAGTTCACAGCAATCTCTAACTCCTGGGCTGAAGCATAATCCTGCCTCAGCCTCCTGAATAGTTGGAGGAAGCTACAGGCACGCACCAGGATGCCTGGCTAATTTTTCTAATTTTAGAGGAAACAGGGGTTTTGCTCTTGCTCAGATTAGTCTCAAACTCCTGAGTTTAAGCAATCCTCTAGCCTTGGCCTCCCAGAGTGCTAGGATTACAAGGTGTGAGCCACTGCACAAGGCCCAAAGCTTTATTTCTTTTTTAAAAAGAATCCCTGAGCCTAAAACTACTGTCCAGAGGCAATCTCTCTCAATTCTTTCAGCTATTTATTTTATGATACTATTTTCTTTCAACAACATGATTACTTGTAACAGGATGAGTTTTCAAGATTAGGTGTAAACAATGGACTTTGTGCCTTATAAATTAAGGATTTAGCTTTTCTTCACCATCACTGCATTCATCATATATATAGGATTCTTGTATGCAGTCAACCCTCTGAATCGGTAGATCCAACAACCACAGATCAAAAATATTTGGAGAATGGCTCAGCACCTGTAGCACAGTGGTTACGGCACCCGAGGCTGGCAGGTTCAATCCCAGCCCAGGCCAACTAAACAACAATGTTTAAACAACTGCAACAAAAAATAGCTGGCCTTTGTGGTGGGCGCCTGTAGTCCCAGCTACCTGGGAGGCTGACAGAAGAGAATCACTTAAGTCCAAGAGTTTGAGGTTGCTGTGAGCTGTGATGCCACCGCACTCTACAGAGGGCAACATAGACTCTATCTCAAAAAAATAATAATAATTGGAGAAAAAATAATAAAAATAACAATACAACAATGAAAAATACAAATAAAAAAGATACTTTATAGCAACTAAATAGCATCAATATTGTATTTGGTAGTATAAGTAATCTAGAAATGATTTAAATTATTTAAGAGGGTATGCTTAAGTTATACATGTACAAGAGTATATGCCCAAGGCATATGTAAATACTATGCCATTTTGTTGTTTTTTTTTTAAATACATGTATTTTATTATTCTTCATTACATTATTACCCGCCCCCCAATCCCCCAGGGGTAAGGCAGAATTTATTTACAGAAAAGAATACAGAAAACACTAAAACTCCGGGTAGAGGGAGAGAATTCGAGTGGGGAGAGAGAAGCTTTCTTCATTTCTCTCCTGGTCTTTCCCTGTCTCCGTCTCCTTTAGGCCTTTAGTCTTAGGGTATATATAGGTGTATGGGTTCCTTGGCCAGGAACGGAATGAATACAGTCCCTTCCACCTGGGGCAAAGTGAATGAATGTATCAATGAATGGATACAGTCCATTCATGGAATTGAGGCCTAGGAAATTCACAAGAAATTAACCTATGCATGCTATGCCATTTTGTATAAGCAACTTGAGCTCCTGTAGATTTGGTGTCTGCAGGGAGTCCTGAAACTGATCTCCTTTGGATACTGAGAAACTACTGTATATAGATTATAGATCATATACATACTTGTTGAGCTTATCACCATCTATTAGTGTATTTCTCTCCCTCTATTCTGTCAGTATAGTTACATCTTAAATTTTTGGTTAGTTCACATTCAGTGTTTATCATATTACTACTATATTTCTCCTAATCATTGACCAGCAACTTTCTTAAGGTGATTCTAAAAATTCCCCCCATATTTTAACATCTCTGAAACCGGGTATGTCTTTCAATTGCCATTAGCCAGACAGTCACTGTAATATAGTTGTCACTACATACACGCAAGTTTGATCAAAGCTATTGATGGTGTTACCACTTTAATTGAGTTTGATGTGGTTGGCTCTACACGTGTTGAGTTTCTAAAATATTTCCAAGAATAACTGGCATTAAAATAAGAAGTTATTATGTAAACAAGCAAAAAGAACAATAGAGCAACTGGGCACCCTTAGCACAGTGGTTACAGTGCCAGCCATATAAACTGAATTTGATGGGTTTGAACCCAGCCCAGGCCAGCTAACCAACAATGACAACTGCAACAAACAATAGCCCAGCCTTGTGGTAGGAGCCTGTAGTCCCAGCTACTTGGGAGGTGGAGGCAAGAGAATTGCTTGAGCCCAAGAGTTGGAGGTTGCTGTGAGCTGTGATGCCACAGCACTCTACTGAGGGTGACATAATGAGACTCTGTCTCTCACACACACACACAAAAGAACAATAGAGCATTAATCTATTAATAGTAACAATTTGATATTGGAGTAATTCAATGTCTTTTGCAAAGCATAACCAATGCTTTATGATATCTAAGAAAAAAGATGTCCATGATAGATGAATCTATGTTATCTTGGTTAATGAAAATACAGAAAGGATTTCCTATTACAGCTAATGAAACTGAAGACAGGAAAATACATCAAATCCCTCAATATAGATGGAAAAAATTTTAAGGCAATAAAAGACTGATGTTACTGATTCATACTAATATATCACATAGGACTAACATTAAATCACTACCTCACTATTGGATTGCAGAGATTTTTTCTTTCTTAGTGGTACATACAATATTGGTACATTTATAATTGAGGGCATCTCAGATGCCATCAAAATATGGAATGTAATAATTATATTTACTGTTTTGAACATTTTATTTTCCTAGAGCTATTGTCATTTTTTCATCTGTATTGTTTTCTAAAAGCTTATTATAAACTCACTCACAAATTGTTCTCTAAAAAGGGAAATCTTGGGTGGTGCCTGTTGCTCAAGGAGTAGGGTGCCAGCCCCATATGCCAGGGGTGGTGGGTTCAAGCCCAGCCCCAGCCAAAACCGCAAAAAAAAAAAAAAGTAAATCTTCTCTGAAAGAAAGTGAGATCAGTAATACTCCCAGTCTCATCTGACTTGTTCCAGTCCACACCAGGTGCTCCATAGATACACTGCACAGCACATGTTCTAGACTATTCCCTCACTACATCCTATTTTTTCCTCCCTATCAAGTGTGTCTGAGATGCCATGTCACAACCCTTGATTTATTTCCTTGTTTGGTATATCACATCCTCTAGTTAGTTCTGGGAAAAGGAGTCATAGATGTCATATTTTTTGAGACATTGCATGCCAAAAAATATCTTTACTCTGAAGAATACTTTTGCAGGAATAAAACTCTGAGTTGGAAACCATTTATTTACCCTCAGACTTTTTAATACATTATTCCACTGTCTTCTAACTTCCATTGTTGCTATTGCTAACTCAGATGCCGTTCTAATATTCTATGTATGTGACTTAGTCCCTGCCCCCTTTCCCACTGGAAGCTTTGTGAAGCTTTATGTTCTCTTTATCTCCAGCATGCAAAAATTCTGCGGTTGTGTCTCATAATGTTTATTATGCTAGCTTCTTGGTGGGCTCATTCTATGGGTAATGGGAAATTTCATGAACTATTTCACTGGTAATTTCCATCCCTTCTCTTTCTGGAACTCCTACTATACCTACACCGATCCTCTAAATTTTAAAATATTTTTTATTTTCTATCCTTGTCAACTTGTTCTACTTTATTGAAAATTACCACCATTTAATCTTCCTCCTTTACTTTTCCATTTTCAGTGACTATATTGTTAATTTCAAAGGGTTTTAAAATTGTCTCTGAATGTTCTTATTTTATAGCATTATGTTCTTGTTTCATAGATAGAATGACTGTTATACTTCTGGTGCTAGTTTTTTCCTCACAGCTCTCTTCTTTCCACGTGTTTCTATTCTCTCCAAATTTCTTTTTCTCTTGTTTGGGCCCTATCTTTCCCGTTACAGGTTTCCCTCAAATGTAAGATAATCTACTTATATTTTAAACTAAAGAGCTGTTTGGAAGCTATAAAGGAGTAAGACTTCACAAGTAACAGACTCCACTCTGAGGTGATTTTACTTGGCCTTTTCAATACTGGATTTTTGGTTATCAGTACTTACAGGTTTACGGCATAGACTCTAAGCTCTTGAATTAGTCAGAGTCCTCAAAAAAGAGACTTCCAATCTTTTCCCTGGCATTTTGAGAGTCTGGAAAGGGAATGGAGTTGGATTCTCCTTTCTTATAGTATAGACTTTTACCTGAACATCCTGCTTTTAAAGTTATTCTTATCCTCAAATATACTGGTGTCTCTCAGTTCAGGGATCCTCTGAATCATCTCTCAGGAAATAAATCTCTTTTTACATTATGAACAGAGAAGGAGAGCAATTACTCATTTACAAAGCATAAGAATACTGATTTGGGCTTAATTAATTACATAACAAACCCACCAACAATTCTCTATTTCCAGCCCCATCTACACCTTCACTTTCAAAGATACCTGAGCCTTTGGTTGTGGAGATGCTCAAATCAGACTGTTTCTGTGACTTTTCCATTGCAGGCCTTCAGTTTTAATGATTTGGAATTTGTCCACTGCCTTTCAGTTTCCAATACCGTGTTGTTGTTGTCTCCCCTTTGTCCTTGAGAATTTATCCCTTTTAAAAAACCTTTACTTTCATTTTGTAATGGTTTTAGGGAGGAAGCTGCAGTAATCCACAGGTTCAATCCATCAACTTTAGTTGAAAAGCTCCCACTAAACCATGACATAAATATAATGTCTCTCTTGGAATCACCCACATACTGGAATTTGAAAGTGTTGGAAATAAGCTTCTATCATAAAAATTTGTTCAAACAACCTCAGTGACAGAGAAGTGTTCGTATAAAGATGACGTTTATGTAAATGTTATTCTATATCTGCTCTAGCATCAGGAAAAGAGAGACATTCTCTCTAGATGCAAAATGGCATTCATTTATATTGGCTAGTAGCTTATCCACGTCTCCTAAGTTTTAGTTCAAATTTTTTCGTAACTAGGTATAGATGATTTTCTGTCATTATCAAATGAAGAAAGGCCCTGAGAGAGAAATAGCAACCAAAGTGAGGACGGCTCAGTCTCAAGAATAAATCCAAGAGGACCATTAGTTGGCTTTGGACCATCTAGGTGATGCACCCATGAGTGTAGGTGGCAATCCCGGCCAGCCCCCATGCCACTCCCCCTGGCTACACAGCAGCCAGGTGCTGACAAGGCATGGCCCCACAGGTATCAAAGATGCAGGCAAGTCAAGGGAATCCTTTTGACTTTGTCACAGGGATCGGGTGACCAAGGCCTTAAGACTGCCAACATATGCCATTCTTTGGCTACAAGAATTGGTGCTATTCTCAGATCACTCGTCTGAAAATTGAAGAAGGGCATTCCTTCTCTTTAGGCATTTTCAAGAAAGCAAATAGTCTAGATAGTCTAGCTACTTTTGACAGACTCTTAGGAGCTACAACGAAAGCCTGCTTTGGGTTAATGATAATTTGGATGGCAGAGCATACAGGCAGGTAAAAACAAATAAATAAACAAAACAACTAGATCCTTGATCACCATACCTAGAAAATTGGTCTACCTCTGTAATTTCCAATATATCCATCAATAAACTCCTTTATTTCTAAAGTTAGTTTAAATTGGATTTTTATTTTTTATAAACCTCATCATAGGCATATACTAGACTGTATACAACAGTTTATTGTGGCAGAAATTTGCTCCAGAGCTGGCCCGTTCACTTGATTAACTGTTAGAGTGTTAAACTGGGCCTGAAATTTAAAAAGTGAAACCTTACTGATATAATGCATTTGCCACCTGTACTTATTTGCAGTTGCATGAACTCCTTAGCTTCCAATTGTTTTTATTAGATAAAATAACAAAGAAGTTTACATATCCTTTCCTAAAGACTACATTTCCTTCTCTCTCAGTCCTTGCTTAATAGCATCTCTGCTTGTGCATAACTTTTAAAAACCAATGTTTACTACTTTACCACACTGAGAATGGTGGACTCATAAGCATAAGAAAAGGAGGAATTAGCATATTCCAACAAGACATTTGATTTTACTCAGAAAACAAACACAGATGGGATTGTTCCCACTAGAGGATCTCAAAAATATTTTTGAGCTTTACTGTTCGGAAGATTAATACATTATTGATTAAAGAACACTAGGATGAAACGGCTCAAAATGTAGATGTCTTCACAGTTAAATAATGCAGACGTTTATAGAAAATCCAACCAGACAGCTGAGGAAAATTAATATACTTTTCAAATTTAATTATTTGATTGACTATCTTCAGTAATTTAGATAAGTGGTGATTTTTTCCTTTTATTTTGTACAGTGTAATAATTTTCTTAACGGAATAAGAAATATCAAGATAACAAGTACAAAGGCATAAGGCGGTAATTCCAAGGGCACAGTCCTTAATTCTCTTTCTATCAGGACTCAGTGCTCTGGTCACCCTGTCCAGGATCCTGCCTTTAAATACCATCAGAACACCAATTATGATCAGTTTTAAAGCTCTTGGCCTGACCTTTCTCTAACCTCAAGACTTCTATCTCCAGCTATTTTTATGACATCTCCATCTGGATGTCTCACAAACAGCTCAAACTCAGCATGTCCAAAACTGAACTCTGATCTTCCGCCTCAAAATCCACTGTACCCAATCTCGGTGTATAACAATTTATTTTTTCCAGTTGCTCAGGACAAAAACATTGAGTCATCTATGACTCATCTCTCTCAAGCTCCACACCTAATTTATCAGTAAATCCTTCCCGCTGGCTTTACCATCAAAACATACCCAGATCTGGATCACTTCTCTCCCTCTCCGATTCTCCCAGCCTGTGCTGAGTCCCTCTCTTCACTCGCTCGGTTTGTTGCATTAGGGTCCTGATGGAAACCGGGTGCTCACGTACAAGATTGTCCCCTACAAGACTGGCCTTTTAAACGTTAAGTCAGATCATGTCAGTCCTTCACTCTAGATCATCCAGTGGCTTCCTGTGTTATTTAGATGAACACCAAAGTCTTCATAATGGCCTCTGTGAGTTCATCCTCTTTCCCCTCTGACTTCATACCCTTCTCCTCTCTCTCCTTTGCTCACTTAGCTCCGGCCATACTCTGAACATGTCCTCCCTTTATCTGTCGTCTTTCCTCTCTCTTCTCTTCCACTTTCCTTCCAGGTGCCACGAAATCATGTTTGAATTAAACCGACCCTGGGATTCTTTTTAAAATCACAGACCCTCTTCTCTGCAACCACCTGTCCCGACTTCCAACTGTGCTGCTCTATTTTTCTACTATTCCTTGGCAATGATGACTTTCTAACATTTTCTACACTTTACTGAGCTATAGTCACTGTCTCTCTTTCCCACTAGGAGGTGAATATCATGAGTTCAGGGATCATGGCTTGCTCACTGGTACATTCCTAGCACCTAGATCGGCACCTAACACACAGAGAACAATCAGTACGTGTTTGCTGAGTAAACAGCAAAGGCAAACTCCATATACAGGAGTTGTTGATGGCAAAAACAGAATAATTTCAAGACTAGAATGGGACCTTTTTACTTTCAGTAAAAGGCTTTATAGTTTGCATTATGTATTTTCTATTTGATAGAACCTTGATTTTTTTTGAAAATATATACTATTGTCTATAATACCTAATATTAATGGAAAAACACTAATAAGTAAGCTTTCACATCTCAAGCACCCACACATAATACATGTCTACAGATTTCAAAACTTGCCTAACACACCTCCTTCATTTGTTCCCCCCTGGGGTGCTCCAAGCAGACACATTTGCTCTATCTATGGCTGGGTCTCATCTTGAGGTAATTATTTTTCCTCTCCTTTTTATACGAAAATTAAA
Source organism: Arctocebus calabarensis (assembly GCA_963573935.1). Taxonomy (NCBI): domain Eukaryota; kingdom Metazoa; phylum Chordata; class Mammalia; order Primates; family Lorisidae; genus Arctocebus; species Arctocebus calabarensis. Next base: position 12,252 of record CAUYON010084112.1, on the reverse strand, counting down.
AAAAAAAAGTATAATGAACTTCTTATACCCTTTATCCAGTTTTTAGAATTTTAACATTTTGCCAAATTTGCTTCCCTTTCTGTCTCACATACATTTTAATTTTTTTGCCTGAACTGTTGGATAATAATTTGCTGATGGCATGATGTTTTACCCCTAAATAATTCATCAATCAAACATCACTTAAGACCAAGGACATACTCCAATACGGCAACAATAAAAGTAACATATTTAAGAAATTTAACATTAATATGATTAACCAATATATAACCCATAGTCAAATTTTCCTAATTTCACAGTAATGTTTACAGCTTTACTTTTTTTTCTTTTTTTTTTTTTTTGTAGAGACAGAGTCTCACTTTATCACCCTCAGTAGAGTGCCGTGGCGTCACACAGCTCACAGCAACCTCCACCTCCTGGGCTTAGCCGATTCTCCTGCCTCCGCCTCCCGAGTAGCTGGGACCACAGGTGCCCGCCACAGCGCCCGGCTGTTTTTCTGTTTTGCAGTTCGGTGGAGGCTGGGTTTGAAGCCGCCACCTTCGGTATATGGGGCCGGCGCCCTACTCGCTGAGCCACAGGAGCCGCCCCAGCTTTGCTTTTTTTAAACAATGCCTAGGGCCTAAACCATGGACAAGGAAACTTATTTACTTGTCAACTCTCTAGAACATTTCTCCTCCTCCTTGCCCTCTCGTTTTTGTCTATCGTGTTCAAGCCAACTGTTTCCTCATTCCCAGATTAAGGTAAAAGGCTTTTAGCAAAACCCCTACCCCCTCATTAGCTTTTTAATGCATGCCTCTCCAGCTAGAAAAGAAACAATCCAGGGAGGTGACTGTAAGCCCCACCCTTGCAGCCAGAGGTGCCTGAGTCCAAATGCCTACCAGCCACGCACTGTGAGAAGTACTATAGTCCTCAGCAGCCCCCTGCCTCAGCTCCCCTGAGTGTAAGGTGGGGATCCTCACACCCACCAACTGACAGGGCTGTTGTGTGGATTAAATAGGTTAATATACGTGAAGCGCTCAGAATAGTACCTGGCGTGTGGCAAATGCTTTGGGAGCATCAGGTCTATTTATAGTTTTAAAACAACGTTGACTCATTCGTATTTAGTGGCTGAGATGGTGGGGGCGGGGAGGGGGTGTTGAGAAACACAGGACTGAAGCTTTAGATCTTCCCAAGTATAGAGCGGTGGCCTAGCTGGGCATTTTGATTGTATTATTACTGCTTTTAAAGTTCAGACTGTTTTTGCCTCATCTCCTTTTGACAAATGACATTTAATGAATTCAGAAGGGGGAGGAAGGGTGGCCTTGGGGTCCAACCCACAGTCAAGGCTCAGAGATGCTTGACCCGACACGCCTCTAGGGGGCAGCAGAGGCAGGAGCAGATTTCGGGCTCCCTGCGAGGGAACCCATGTGGGTCACTCTCTTCCTCCCCAAGTCACAAACGGGATGGGAGATCAACTCGACTTCAGAGATTAAATAGGTGTGTGATTGTTTACTTGGGGGATAAGGCAGATAACGGTGAGTGATACAAACATACATGATCTTTCCTGTAATAAAGCCAAACTAAACCGTTTCTGAAGACTAAGTACACCACACTAACGTGCTTGCCACAGACAAGCCATGGTAAGATGAGGCTCCCCAGGTCTGGTGCCCGCAGTTTAATTCTGAGCGAGCAGCTGAGTACGGAGAGTACTCAGCTGACTGAGTGCCAGCTCCCCGTGGGCACGGGTACCACCTGTTCTGTACAGAGCCGAGAGCGCCTCCCCATGGCTGCCATCTTTTATTCTTTAAAGTATCCAAACCCATGTAAAGATTTCCCACTTTTTATCAATGTAAGATCATTTCTTGCCATTGGAACTCAAATTTTCTTCTATAGGTTAGCTATTACCAGAAGTTGGATAAAGGTTGCTTCAAGAAACTACAGAGCGTTCACAAATAAACTACGGATGGTTATTACAACGCTTTCAGTTTCTACGTTCCGGATGGGTAGTACAGAGTCAGGGGTAAGACATGGAATCTGAAAACCGGCTCAGCGCCTGTGGCTCAACGGCTAAGGCGCCAGCCACGTACAACTGAGCTGGCGGGTTCGAATCCAGCCTGGGCCCGCCAAACAATAATGACGGCTGCAACAAAAACAACAAAAAAATGGTCGGGCGTTGTGGTGGGCTACTTGGGAGGCAAAGGCAGGAGACTCGCTTGAGCCCAGGAGTTGGAGGTTGCTGTGAGCTGTGATGCCACAGCACTCTATCCAGGGTGACAGCTTTAGGCTCTGTCTAAAAAAAGAAAAAAAAAAAAAAAAAGGAATCTGAAAACCATAACCTGAGCTCCAAGATTAGCTACATGCCCTTGAACAATTTACAGTATTTAATATCTCTGTGTCTCAGCTTCCTCTTCTATAAAACAGAAGTATTATAGTACCTAATAGGATTCTTAGGAGACTAGAAGGAGTTAATGTAACACTCCTATGACAGTCCTTTGCACTTAGCAGTGTTAGCTTTCATTATGTAGGATCTCAAAACCTTCTGCAAGCGTTCAAGACTTTCTTCCTCATTCTTTCCTCCTCAGCAATCATGAGGCACCCCAAAGATTAGGGCTGAATGAACCCACATAGCATAACTTTCTGATGGAGATGGGAAAAAAGGAGAATTTCCCACTTTCACCCAAAACACAAACTGCACAACCTCTACACTTCCTAAGCCTTCCCTGAAAGTGAAAGTGACGTCTTGACAGGTTTTCTTCCCTTCCTTACACTGTCTTCCCCAGGTCTGGATCTGATTTTCTTGGTGCAAGTTGGGTTACCACAAGTTTCCCTTTTGGTTTTTCACTCTCCAGAATAACTATTCTAAGAATCTTGAGGAGAGTACTACATTAGTCACCTACCACTGTGCCCAAACTGTCTTTTTACCTGGTGAAAGCAATAGACAAGTATTATCCACACTCCCTTTTTTAAAATTGAAAAATAAAGGTAGTTCCTATAGTAAAAATAAAGCAAAGTCTTTTAAGGTTAAAAAAGAGAGAGAAAGATTTTTTTAAATGTTTCAGAAAATAGATATAGTGTTATATCGAAACTAAAAAAAAAAGTTGTGGGGAGAAAGATAATAATTACATAGAGAATCAGTTCAGCATTTTAAACTGTTATCTTGATGGAAAAATAGGATCTGTATAAATACATCTTGTTAAGAAAGCCTTATGAAAAAGAAAGAAAGACTTATGATATCCCTTTTTACATGATTCTATAAGATCCTGGCAGATCCCACCAGTTAGAGTGGGTTGGAAGCGATACATTTCACAAGCTTCCAAATACATACAACATTAAGTTTTAGTCTGATCTCTGAGCTTACCTTAGGCTTGGGAGGCTTAACTATCTGAAGCTTCAACAAAGTATTAATGGATTTCATTTCAGACATACCTCCAGAATTTTTAGAAATCTAATAAAATCAAAATAGTTCGTTACCTAGTCCATTATGAAAACTAGAAAATGCTTTGATAACCCATAGCACACTATAAAGATAAGCTCCTACCCATGTTAACGCAGCAGTTCAGCACTATGGCTTTTGCAATCAAACTGCAAGATTTCAAACCCCAGCTACTCCATTTAGGAGCTTTGAGATCATGGGCAAGATTTGGTGACCTCAACTGTCACATTGTGATAATTATACCTACCTGTAGCAGACACAGACCGTGTTTCTGTCCTACTCCCAGGGATGCTGCCCTGATGCGTTCCCTTCACAGATCACACGTGCACACCTCCCTTGCCACCATAACTGTGCCACAGGATGGAGACCACGCTCGTCTCTTACCTACAGCCCAGATTCCCAGAGAACCAGGCTGAAGCTGCCCTGGAGGGACTCTGGCTTGAGCTAGACCCTTCCTTGCTTGGCAGCCTCTTTCCCTGTCCTACTTTCTCCGTTCCATTACTGGTCTCTCCTGGACCCACCTTAGGGACACATCTCTTGCATTTGAACCTCATCCAGGGTCTGCTTCTAGGGACCTGGGAATTAAGTCTTAGCCCTCTTAGAGCTTTGAAAGAACGTGTTATGCTAACATACCGAAGGCATGTAAAACAATGCCTGGCACATAGTAAGTACTACATACGTGTTAGCTGTTATTATCTGAAGTTGGACTTAATAATATCAAAGAGAACCAAAGGGGCTTCCAACAAACATGAAACCACCAGCATACAAACTCTTGAGAAACGTTGAGGGAAGTGAATATTCCATTTAATCGCTTCCATTCACATCTCTGTTTGCACCCGTTGGCCTTAATTACAAGGGAATAAATGCTTCTGGCTGAGTTGTAATATAAAGAGGCTGCTACGGCGTGCTCCCCTGAGACCCACCACAGGCATTCAATTTAGTTAATAAGTATGGATACTGGAAGACTTGAATGTTCTCTCTCCTGTGTGCTTTTTTTTTTTTTTAAATAAGTGAAACTCTTTGGTTCGTCCTTTAACCGGGATTCATAGAGTAGTTTCAAGGTTGCTTGTTTGAAGGTGAGCAGCAGGAGCCTTAAGAACTTAATTTTAAGAAATTCAAAGAGCAAAGAATGCACTTTGTTCTTTGCGTTTCTTAAACCTATATTTCACATCCTTTCATAATAATTTGGCTTTTATGAATAAAATGTACACAAATCACTTAAGAAAAAAGGCATGCGAAATGACCTTGGGTGACCAAGTTCTTCTGTTTTTAAATGGCAGGCACAGAGCATAATATTAAGATTTCCATATGGCAGCAGCATTCCTAGCACAGAGCATAGCTCAGAGAGAGAATTTATTATTTCTTTAGTTCAAAAATAAAGGCAAAGAAACTTACTCACAGGATTTCTTTTTTTAAGGTTTTCATTTATCAATGCCTTAAAAAAAAAAAAAAACTGATATAGGCAAACTCCCGACATGATAAAACCAGAATGAAATAGTGGCTGAAGGGAACCGCTAAGTGAATTATTATGATCCTAGGCCCTAAAAAAATTATTCTTCCCTGATTCTCTCATCTGACCCCACTGCAGACTGGCTTTTGTCCACTTCACAGCACTTGAGCCATTAATGGTCTCCTCCAGACCAAACTGAATGTTCTCTCTTCTCTCCTGATTCGCTTTCATCCATTCGCCGCCTTTGTTCGACTCAACCACTACCTTCCTCCTCCTCCATAAGGCTCTTCTCTCCTAATTTTCTCTGATCCTGTGGTATTTCTTTTCTTTTCAATTTCATTGTATATTTTAAAAATAAAAATGATAATTAGAGAAGAGAGGAAAAGAACCCAATCCAAACACTATTATTTTATTGTATTTTTGCTCCGTTTTTTTTTTTCTTAATGGTTTTTATATATAACGAATAGGATTATTGTATCTTTCTTTTTCTGCCAAATTTTTTTAGTTATTTCACATGTTGAGGTCAAAATCTTCATAAGCTTCCTCCTTAAATCCTCTTAGTAATTTGCTCTCTTTCTCTCTTTGACTTTCTCCTCCTAGTCTATTCTCTTTCCCCGTGGGAATTCACTCCTCTGCCACCCTCAACAAATCTACTAATGAGTCCTAAACTATTTTAGATACCACATCTCCTCTTATATTTAATCATCACTTTTGTTCTAATGATATGAATATTATTAAACAAACAAGAAATCTTCAGTGTCCCCCACCAAAAGAGTCATACCAAAAATATTATATTACTTACTCTGGATGTTAACCTGGCAATTTAGGTCAAAGATATATTCTTCTGAAAATGCCCAAAACATATCTTTCCTCTAAATAAGTCCCAAGGTTTTTTCAGAGTTCCTAGAAAACTAATAGGTAGATATATGAACTTACTTAATTAGTAGTTTTTCTTTCTTTTTTTTTTTTTTTTCTTAGAGACAGAGTCTCAATCTGTCACCCTCGGTAGAGTGATGTGGCGTCACAGCTCACAGCAACCTCCAGCTCCTGGGCTTAGGCGATTCTCCTGCCTCAGCCTCCAGAGTAGCTGGGTATAGGCACCTTCACAACGCACAGCTATTTTTTGTTGCAGTTTGGCCGGGGCTGGCTTTGAAGCCACCACCCTCAGTACATGGAGCTGGCACCCTACTCACTGAGCCACAGGCACCACCCCAATCAGTAGTTTTTCAAAAAGGTTGATACCAGATTATAGTTTTTCAAATTCTTTTCCAGATAAAAATTGGGAAATATTAGTAGATACTCTATTTTTTTTTTTTTTATTGGCCAGGGCTAGGTTTGAACCCTCCACCTCCGGTATATGGGGCCAGTGCCCTACTCCTTTGAGCCACAGGCACTGTCCATACTCTTATTTTTTTTAAGTATAGTTCTGCAATCAAAAAGAGGTTGGAAAGCCTGAAATTAAGTAAAATTTTAAAAGTTTCTTTATTGTAAGTATTCTCAGAGCCATGAAAATATTAACCCCAGCTCTAGCATAGGTGGTATGCATTTAGTAAATATTCACTGATTATAAAAATATGCATTATGCAGCGTCACCAAACCGTAATACCTGGAACATTTCCCAGAAGAAAAGTGGGGTTTTTTATTACAGATATTTCAACAACTATTTAAAAGATTGTTTATTGTCGTATTATATAGACTAGTTAAAAACCTCAAATCATCCTAATATCCATAACTTGGAGTTAATTAAGCAAATTAAAGACCATGCAGCCACTACAAATTATGACATAGGTCAATATTTATTGACATTAAAAGATGTCAGTAACATTTGAGAAAAAGCATATTATAGAGCAGTATGAAACTTTGTCTGCTATCTCTACGTTTATATACTTGTAAGATGACATGTTTATGTACCAAAAAACTAATAGTAATCTGTCTTTGGTTGGTGGGATTGTATATGATTTTTTTGTGTTTTATATTTTTATTATTGTTTACTATTGTTTTTACAGTGAATATGTTTTAGAAAAAACAATAAGGCTATTTTTTTTTGAGACAGAATCTCACTTAGTCACCCTCACAGAGTGCTATGGTGTCTTAACTCATAGTAACCTCAAACTCTTGGGTTCAAGCAATTTTCTTGCCTCAGCCTCCCAGGTAGCAGGAACTATAGGCGCCCTTCACAACACCCAGCTATTTTTTAGAGACGGGGTATCACTGTTGCTCAGGCTGGTCTTGAACCTGTGAGCTCATGCAATTCACCTGCCTTGGCCTTTCATGTGCTGGGATTATAGGTGTGAGCCACTGCACCCAGGTACAACAAAGCTATTTCCATGTTTAATAGTAAATAAATGACTATAAGTAGCATTGACTAGAATTATACAGTACTGGGTGGCCACTGGAATAAAATAAATTAAATACATACATACATACATTTTTTAGAAAGCTTTTCTGAGCTAAGCATTTATTGTTGTTTAGCTGGCCCTGGCTGGTTTCAAACCTGCCACCCTGGGGTATAGGCACCAATGCTGAGCTAAGCATTTAATCACAAAGTAATTCTTAAATATTCTACCTTGCTAATAGCAAAATTAATGGAAGACTTGTACCTTAGAGTCTACTTAACTTCTTTGCATTCATATTCTCAAGGTTTACTTAGAAATCTAAAGAACAATTTGAATTTCCCTAAGTATCTTCAAAGGAGGAAACAGCATCTGAGTCCAAGATTGGAATAGCTGTGCTCCTTCATAGTTATGACTGTGAACAGGATATGCAATCACTTCTACCCCAATTTCTTCAACTCCAGAATAAAGCTTGTGGATTAGAAGGTGTGTAGGATCCCTTTAGCCAAAGTTTGATGGTTTTATCTAAAATGTCTCATGAAATTTTTGGAAATTTAACAAAATTCAGGGAGTAATATGCAATGGGTTAAAGTATAATAACACTATAATATTATAATAAATAAATATGCAAATAATTAAATGCATGTATTTTTGTATCAGTTCTTATAAACTTGGATATACTCCACCCAGCAATTTTAATTTTAGGACTTAGTTCAGTGTTCTTTTCTTTTTTTGAGACTGAGTTTCACTTTGTTGCCCTAGGGAGAGTGCATGGTGCCCTAGTTGGTGACAGCAACCTCAAACTATTAGGCTCAAGGGATCCTCTTGCTTCAGCCTCCCAAGTAGCTGGGACTACAGGCGCCTGCCACAATGCATGGCTTTTTTTTTTTTTTTTTTTTCCCAGAGACAGTGTTTTGCTCTTGCTTTTGCTCATGCATTACAAGCCTGAGCCGACGCACCCTGCTGTCTGGTGTTTTTCAACCTTTTTATCTCATGGCACACTTGAACCTATCCTTAAACTTCCAAGCACAGTTAAATTATGTAGATTAAAAAAAAAGAGTTAAAAAAAGAATATATTTACCATGCTTTGAACTTCTTTCAAAAATCATTTCATTAGTGATCTTTAAAAATTATCATGGCACACTGGTATGCCAAGGTACACCTGAAAGTCACTGACTTAGTCTAATGAATTATTCAAGAATAGAAAAACATTGCATTTAACTTGAAAAAAATGCTCATTTCAACATTATAATAGAAAAGAATTGGACATCCACGGTATCCACCCAAAAGGAAATAGTTAAATAGATGATAGCACATTGTAGAAGATCACAATAAAAAGCCATTAAAATATTTACTGTCGAGGCGGTGCCTGTGGCTCATCGAGTAGGGCACCGGCCCCATATACCAAAGGTGGCGGGTTCAAACTCAACCTCAGCTGAACTGCAAAACAGAAAAATAGCCGGGCGTTGTGGCAGGCGCCTGTAGTCCTAGCTACTCGGGAGGCTGAGGCAAGAGAATCACTTAAGCCCAGGAGTTGGAGGTTGCTGTGAGCTGTGTGATCCCACAGCACTCTACCAAGAGTGATAAAGTGAGACTCTGTCTCTACAAAACAAAAAAAAATTTACTGTCATAGAAAGAGATTACAACTATTTTTAAGTTGAAAAAGCAGGTTATAAAACAGCATGTACAATATAAGCCATTTTTTGTTAAATATTTATATGCACATAAGGAAAGGTATAGCAAGATCTATAACAAAAACTATTTTCTAAAAGCATTATGAAATTAATATACATTGTTACAGAGTAATAAAATATCAGTGGCCTTGTAAATTTTTTCCATAGTTTGTTTCCTTAGCACTCCAGATAACAAAAATAAGTCACTTATAGTCAAAGAAAAAAATAGGATTAAGTAAAACTGCGTCAGTAAATGGCTGTTTCCTATGGTAGTGTTCATAACACTAGGATCAAAGATGCCTAACCTCTTTTCCAAAAATCATGAATTTGTGATAAGGACAGAAATGAATTATTCAAATGCCTTTAAAGAAAGGATAGTTTTCTAATTAATTGCATGTGGCTTGTATTTCTTGATCTATAGTCATCTGGTATATTAAACGGTATAGATGTGAACTAATGTCCATGGTCAAAACCTAAAAGAAATCAAGATATCATGATTCTTAGCCCTGAGGGTAAATTTATTTGAAGACTCAACAACATGTGTTAAAGAATAATTCCAGATGGCACCTGTGGCTCAGGGAGTAGGGTACCAGCCCCATATACCAGAGGTGGTGGGTTCAAGCCCAGCTCCAGCCAAAAAAAAAAAGAATAATTCCAGAATATTCTCTGTAATGACACTGTACTGCTATTCATAATATTCATGCCTCTGTGTATCAGACTAGCATAGTGTTTTTTCTTTTTTTTTTTTTAAGTTAGGGGATGCATAGAGGGTTGGCAATTTTTATTTTGCCAAAAACATTGAAGAGAATACCATCTACAGCCTCCACTGTTTAAAAAGAAAAGACATTCTAATGTTGAAACTGTCCTGATCTCAGCTTTTCTTAAAAGTCCTTTAACCATGTTAGCCTTTTAAGTAGCTCATTATTTGTGTGTTTCTCACTTTGCTGAAGACTGTCGCAGGCACTGACACCACTTCTAGTTAGTTATCTAACAAAGAGATCTACATCAGAAAACACCCAAGGCCAACAGACACTGTGGATATTTAGTCTTAGTCAAGCATCCAGAAAGTTGTTGGGAAAAAAACTCATATAAGAAATATAAGATATAAGAAAGTAGACTAGGTTGATTGAGTGTGGTGGCTCACGCCTGTAGTCCTGGCACTATGGGAGGCCAAGGTCAGTGGATTGCTTGAGCTCAGGAGTTTGAGACCAGCCTGAGCAAGAGTGAGACCTTGTCTCTACCCAAAATGGAAAAAAACTAGCAAGGCTTCATGGCAGTTTCCTGTAGTCTTAGCTACTCTGGAGGCTGAGGCAGGAGGACCACTTGAGCCCAAGAGTTTGAGTTATGACACCACGGCACTCTACCCAAGGAAAGAGTGAGACTCTATCTCAAAAAAAAAAAAAAGTGAACTAGATTAAACATTATTTTGGTGGGGGGAAGGCAATTTGGGGGGCAGATGTTAATTTAAATAATAAAACATTAAAACTCAACTGACCTTAATGATCTTCCTTCTCATGTCTCTCTAGTCATGTGTTGTTTTCATAATTTTTGTCATATTTGCACAACACCTTTCCAATAATTTGTTTAATATTGTTCCTTTAAGTCTCTATCCAAAGCAGTAATAATCTCTGAAGTCAGGAGCTTGGTGGACTAGCTGTACATTTATTCATTCTGCATCCAAAAGAACCACACAGACATCCATCTAGTCTAACTTCCTCATTTCACTAAGGAAATGTCTTAAGCATATAGGTACAGTGACGCCTTCGGATTCAAACTTAATCTGTTCTGGAACCCCATTTGAGTTCCAAGACAATTTTTCCCCTTTAACATAATGGAAACTGGATTAATCCTTTCCTGGGTCCCACAAATTCAAATTTTCAAAATGATTTCAACAGTAAATACACTGGATTTTAAAATATTAACAAATAATATTTGAATAAAAAATGTAAATTAATAAAATTAAAAACAAAAAAACTTAAAAATATAAAGGCCTGTTTCATCCCATTTGAACACTTGGTTCAAAACATACCCCCCACTGTTCACAAACTCCCTAACCTCCTTTTCAAACTTTTCAGCTGCTTCCAGATGAGACCTGGCAGGCTCTCTGTGCATAACAATGCTACGGATCCCAGTCTTCTTCTTAAAGTCTCCAAGCACCCCTCCTGGCTGTAGACTCCTTTTGAGCACTAGTGTCAGGCGTGCCTCTCACTAAATCCGGGAGGACCTTGGCTTTCCCACAATTATCGTCTCCGCATCATCAGCCAGCTGTTTTCCATTAATCCAAACTAACAGGAGTTTTTCCATCTTTTCCATACCTTTCAGTCTCCTAGAGGTTAATGTTGTAATCCTTTTCACCACATCGTCTGCTTTAATAGCTTCTTTATTTTTTCAAAATTGTACCAACAGTCAATTTAGGCATCTTGAACATGGTAGTAAGATCAACAACACCTCTACTGCTTTCATGCTTAGGAACAAGATCTTCCTTGACTTCCATTTAGCACTAACAGCTTTCTTCTTACTCCTTTTGTCCTCACTACACTATTTAGGAACCATGGTGAATATACTTAGCTGTTATTCTATAAAAAATAACACACAGACACAAAAGCATAAAATTAGCACCGAAAACCCCTAGGGCTTCCCACAACCCATTGAATGACAAAGCACATAGATGGCCTGAGAACTGGGGAAATGTTTAAACCAAAACACTACAACAGCATGCTGGGCATTCAGATTCCAAAGCAGGGTTCAGAGTTTGGCAAAATGTGCTCGAATTTTTTGTTCGGATTCCCAGTTGTTGAAGTTCTGGGGCGTTCAGATTCTGGGGGCAATACTGTAGTGTGTTTGCAATCTTACAAAAGAGAGAATTGCAGACTAGTTAATGGACTTAAATAATAGCAATGCACAGGAGCTTCTGTTTACAGCCTGATTGCTGGATTGATTAAGTTACATTAATAATTTCAAAGGTAGGAAGTTACCTGTCTATTGTATTAGCAATTTAGCTCCCCCCACAATTCTAACACAGTTCAACACACTACGTTGTAGTGTTGCAGGAAGACAAGGCCCAACAGAGAGAAAGAGCACCCAAACACCACGTTTATAAGAGGAAGAAAGGGCTTTATTCACCAGCAGCATAGACGAATTCCAAATGGCCCCGCTCCCCGTTTAGCTTGATCTGTCCCTTTTTATCGATAGTCAAGAAGTTCCACCCCACAGGTACCCTTCTCATTGGCCAGTTTGAATTAAGCGGGAGATGCTAGTCCAGCCCCCAGAGAATTACAGGATTTCACAGAACTTGGAAATTTCCAGGTTCCAGGAAGTTAAGTTTACAAATTCCTAAGGGCTGAGTCACCATGGAGAGGACCCTGCAAGTGTATCCTTGTGCTCTCC
>CAUYON010084111.1:0-50965 GCA_963573935.1 Arctocebus calabarensis | reverse complement strand
CCCTAGTAGCTGGGACTACAGGCGCCCGCCACAGCGCCCGGCTATTTTTTTGTTTTGCAGTTCGGCCGAGGCCGGGCTTGAACCCGCCACCTTCGGTATATGGGGCCGGCGCCCTGCTCGCTGAGCCACAGGAGCCGCCCTTGATAAATATCTTGAACATAGCACCTGGACTCATCAGAATAAAAATTTGAGCCTATGTTCCATTGCTTACATTATCCCATAAAGTAATCAATTGACTCTTATGTCTTAGGTTGCACTATGTTTTTGGATTATTTTCTCAAAGTGGAGAAAAAAAGAGATTATTTTTATAAAAAATATTTTCAGCCAAAATAGGAAGAAACGATCATGTGTACTAAAGTATGTTTTTAAAAGTCCTTTTCCAAGTTTTAGCATTAGGCACTTCATAAATGAGTATATAAGAATATAGGAAAGGACATCATAAAAGCTGATTTTTATCATTTTTCCCTTCTGCCCTTTACATGTATATCAGTTTCTTGTCAGTAACCAACTCAAGATTGTGATCCTGGCTTGAGTACAGTTTGCTTCGCTTTCCTTTAGCTTTCCTAAAGCTGCCTTGCAAAAATACCCATAGTCTCTCACCCATTTTGATTCTATTTCTTGTTCCTAGCATCTTCCCCCCAATTTTCTGAGAATGTTTTCGTAAAACTCTGGCATGTTTATAGGAAATCCCTGCAACCCTCACTGTAGTTGGTTTTTTGAGAAATAACTCATTTTTTGGAACATATGCTTATAAAAGAATAAGTTTGGATATTTTTGGCCAATGCTGTAAGCCATTTCATTCCTAGGACAAGAAATAACAAAACTAACTATGTAGTTTTCAAAGCATCTCTATTCTCAACTGGAATAAGTGCTTCAAATCTTAAAGATATTATTGATTGAATTTCAAGTGATTTAGTTGCTTTAAGACTTCAATTTTTTTCCACAGTTCACTTCTGGCAAGTTTTCATTCTAAGTACGTGATCTATGTGGTGACTATATGTGTCAGTGATGTTGAAGTATTGGTGCAATAATTGCTACTCAAATAATGTGTTTATTAGGCAGAAAAACAAATTGGAATCATGGACTTTTGTGTTTGTTCAGAAAAAATATTAACAAATGACATTTTGCAGGCCAATATTTTATAAACATGGCTATTTTTATGGCTAATATTATTATATGCTATACTAAAAACGTAATTTCCTACTCTATGGAGTAAGAAACATTATGTAGGGGAATTAGGTAAGCTAGAAAGTGCTTGGTTTGGGAGAACAAATACATGTAATTTTCTACATGACAATTGTTCATATTTTTCCAAAGAAGTGATTAAAGTAGGTTCTTTCGAGGCAAGCTATGTTTTCAGTTTGACATTAATGCTCAGTAGCACTGGCATTCTGCATAATGAAAATGAGACAGTCAATGGTGGGCCAGAAAAATGGATTTATGATTTAAATGATTATATGAAATATTATATTTCCTATAAAGTCTTTATTTGATAATCATATAACCAATTGAGATTCTAGTAAAGTTTGTGTGCAACTCTACGTTCATAACAATGAAGTTGTAGAAAAGAAAATTTATTGATTGTAAGATTTTGAAAAAACAAAGAAAGCTTTTGTGGACTGCCCTGTGGTCAGAATACTGTGTACTTTTAAGCTATTTTTATTAATACAGAACATAAACATTGGGGATTACTGATCAGAATGAAGACAATATGACTGTACAGATTTAACTTTAAATAAAGAAGGAATCATTTTAACTATAATATTTACTAAGGCAGTAATACTAGATCAGCTATGTTTTGTTTTTAAGAATTGAGACATGAAAATACAATAACAGTTAAAACTTTTTATTACCTCTGCTGAAGAATAAACTTAGGTTCATTATAAGTTTTGAAGAATTTGAGCAGACAGAAATTCATGAATTGGGCAGTGACAAATCATAAGCATTTTTGGCTTCCTTTTTTTTTTAACTAAGTCATATATTCATAGATCATGAATACATTTATGCCTTTGTGGGATTCAATGTGTTGATTATTTGTACATTTTTGGCTCCCTTGAGGGAATGTGAGGAAGAAACTTTTATAAGGTACTTTTGGAAATAAGACAAGGAAAATATTTGATTGGGCAGGTTATAAAGCCCCTAGTTAGAGATTAATTAGTGATTTCTTATTGGTAAAACCTCAGTTAGATGTTAGTTAGTAGTTTCTGATTGGTTAAAGTTAATTTTGTTTTACTGTTAATACTGAGTTGATTTTGGTTGGGTTATGCAGGAACCGAGGGCCGTGGGGCCATCTTAGGCTAATGATCTACCAATTAATTTTTCTAATATTTCCCAATTCAATAAAAGATCAAAGTGTGCAGAAATCCATTTTATAAGTGTGTTGTTCAACTGATAGAGAAAAAGTTAAAATTTGATTACAAAGATTATATAATTCCTAAAAGAGAATTTGTAAAGGCAAAGAAGAAAACCATTGCAGTGATATTTATCAAAATAAAATTTGTATTACAGTGATGAACATTAATGAGATTTTCTGTAGTTTAATAAGTGTTTTTTTTTTTTTTGCCTGAAATGCTGGAATTTGTATTAATCATGTGAAGCAATGACAAAACTTAATTACCCTTAATAATTAAAAATATTAATATGACATAGCCAGAATTTATTGAGTGCTACTTATATTCTACAAACTGTATTGAATGTTCATTTACTCTTGGGTAGACTGCCATTTACCTTTCCTTTTCGTTTATTAAGATAAGTCTGATTAAAAGGAACTGGGCATATTTCCAGTTAGTTAAAAGAATGTAAGAGCTGCCCCACCCCCTAATTTCCTTCTTGTTAGATCATGTGATAAGGGTTGCTAGATGAGAAAGTAAGACTGTTTTGTGGGGTATTCAATAGGTGTTCTTTGCCCCATCCTCTTGCTGCCTGAAGTGCAAATGTGATGTCTCTGCCTTCAACAGCTCCCTAAGATAATAAGAACAGAAGCTAAGGAATAAGACAAATAGAAAAACAAGAGAAAAATCTTGGCTTCCTGGTATCATGGAGCCACCACTTCCGACTGTTGATCTTGGACTTCTTTCTCCTGGTCTTTTCTTCTCAAAGCTGAATCTAATTGTAATCAGTCCACATACATTACGATTAGTTCAATTAATTCTCATGTACAAGGCAGGTAATGTTATAAATATTCTTGTTTTACAGACGAGAGTTTCAGAGAGAACTGAAATCACTTATATAAAGTTACATATCTCAATAGAAACAGAACAAGGACTTAAGCCCCGTCAATCCTCTTCTAGGGCCCCTTGACTGTTCCCGTGTATGAGAAACAAACAAGATTCAGCTCAGCATATCTGAAAAGAGCAGTGAGCATCTGTGAGACTAATAAATGGAAAATGACAGGTGTGTATTCTATGACAGGGCCACATAATCTTAATGGGACTTTGCAAAACATTATCTATTTACTTCATCCTTTAGGCACCAACAGGAGAAATTAAGCTTTGGTAATACGGAGAACTTAACATTTTAATCTTGTATATAGTCAATCTTCAAAAGAAAAGAAAAAAAAACCCAAATATAGGAATTGTTCTGTCCTTAAAGTGATTCAAATACTGTGGTTAGTAAAGGGCCATAGGGGAAATTCAAAAATATTAGTCATAAATGCTCAGGGTACTCTTATTCCTGGAAGTTCTTAATAAGATGGCTTGGTTTTTAGAGCATAAAAATTGGTAATGAGATGATTGATAGCTAAATGAAAGGATTTGGTCAGAATGCTAAAATATTTGATACCAGTTCAAAGAGGTGAGAGGCTAAGTTCCTGATGAAAAACGTCTGCTATTTGTCTCAGATACACCCTCTATTTGATTCATTCATTTTTGGCCTATTCTTTCTTTTTTTTTTTTAACAGTTGCTTCTGCACTTGCATGAATTCCTTTGCTAAATTATGTCCAGTTAACTCATTTTGCCAGATCCCTGAGAGCCTCGTTTCAATCCTGCTTATTCCATCAAGGCTTTCCTAATGAATATGATTGAGCATTATCTTTGCAGTCTGCAATCTGCTGATGCTATACAAATTTTACTTTTTGCAAGTATTATATGGTTTAATTTGAAATCTCTATCAATGGATGTCTTTTCAAATGCATAGAGAGCTGGATCTGTTTGTATATCTCTCTTTCAATCTCTTTCATCCTCTGTTGTGGCTCCAGAGGTTAAAGGACTCCTCGTCTTCTCAGAGATCTGGAAAGGACTGATTTCAATCCCAGTTCATTCCATGCTTAAGAAGTCCTAATTTCTGAGGGTTGCTGTGCATCTCTGCAGACTTTGGCTCTCATGCTCTTCTCTGCTTCTTAGCCTTACAGACAAATATGCTTATTCTTTATCCTTTTCTCCAGTTTCTACCAGAAATATGCTCAGGCCACAAATTTTGTGGATCCGCAATCTTAACTGAAGATGAGGGGCCCAGGGTGGAGCAAACAGTGGCACCCCTCACCCAATTGTTTACTATCTTCCTGGCTTGCTTGTATCTCACATTTCCTCTCTTCCTACTTCTCAAATTGTCCTCTGCAGCTCTCAACGTTTTTCCTCTGCTGTGCATAGAAATTTAGTTCTTCTCAGCTCCCAAGGAAAACTCACAAATCTAAATGCATCAAAGTCCCGCAGAACAAAGAAATTTTGAATTACCAGAATCTATGTTCCTTAGAAAATACTTGCTACTATAAAAGGACTTAAAGGATTTTTTTTCTACAAAAGGCCTTTCCCCTCCCCTGTTTTTTGACTTACTACCCGTAAGGATAAGCTGTGGACTAAGTACTAAGAGATCTGTTTTCTGAGACTATAGTTAGGGATGCCCTAGGTTAACACCTGAATCCCCTTATCACACATGGCATTCTGAAGAAATAAAAGCATATATTCACTTCAGCTTAAGAATTTCAAGCTCATGTTATGTGTTAGGAACTAGGAATGTGGAAATCAGAGATGGTCCTTGACCTCAAAACACTCCCAATCTAGGAAAAGAAACTGATGAAGAAATAGATCTCATAGATTCTTAATGAGAATAAATATGATAAATTAAATGAAATGATAGAGGTCTAATAGGGGACTGAGGCTAATGTGAAGGTTAAGGTAAATCTTCTTCTATGAGAAAAGAACTTAGTCCTGAATAAAGAACAGGAGTTACTTGGCCAAGTAAAGGTTGGGATTGAGGAATGAAGGGCATCCTAGGTAATCGAGAGTGCATAATATGCGGAGACCCAAATGAGCATTATGGACGTGTGGGATGCTACAGCAAAAATCATTATTTCAAGAGTATAATTATCAGGGGCAATGATGAGAGATGAACCCAGATTCAGGTGATAGAATACTCACGGTATCCCATGCAAAGGAGCTCAAACATTATCTTGAAGGTCATGGTAGGGGATGTGGCTCTAGTTCATAATTAAATATTTCCTTTAGATATATAACTCTAAGAAGGATCCTAGGTAATCGAGAGTGCATAATATGTGGAGATCCAAACGAGCATTATGGACGTGTGGGATGCTACAGCAAAAAACATTATTTCAAGAGTACAATTATCAGGGGCAATGATGAGAGATGAACTCAGATTCAGGTGATAGAATACACACGGTATCCCATGCAAAGGAGCTCAAACATTATCTTGAAGGTTGTGGTAAGGGATGTGGCTCTAGTTCATAATTAAATATTGCCTTTAGATATATAACTCTAAGAAGGATAGATTAGAAGGAGGTAATAAAAGGCAAGAGCGATTGTAACTATTGAAGTAGAAATGGTAAGTACCCAAGTTAGGGAAGTAATAATGGGTACAATTACTGAATTTAAGTCCCAACCACGTGATGTGCAATTCCAGGAACACAGAATTTACATAGATCACAAAGCGCATTGTGGCAAAGCTACAGGGCAAACGGCGTGGAGAGACAGCAGTTAGTATTTAGGTCTAAAAATCAGCAGTTGTTAATGAGCAGTTAGTATTTGGATGGTGAAGGAGAGGGAGGGTTCTAGGAAGACTATGAGATTCCTGATATAGAAAAATATAAAAATCTGACGATTATGCTTTAATTATTTGATGAATGTTTTATAGACAGCAATGCCAATCACTCTGCATTTTACTCTGTAGTTTGGATTATATATATATGTAAGCAAAGCAAAGCAAAACAAACAAACAAACAAACAAACAAAAACAAAAACAACTAGCTTTGAGATATTGGGGTAAGGGAAAAAGTCCAGCAAATGTGAATAACTAGCATGTTACTGTACCTCTAGGCATGTTTCTGATATTTGGGTAATGTATTAATCTAGTAGTTTCTAACATTTTTGTTAGCATAACACTATAGGGAAGATGTTTTTGAGCTTCTACTAATATTTGAATGTTAATCTCTTTGTAAGTTATCTACATTTACCACTTTATCATTATTCTATGCATGTACAAACAACATATATGCAAGATTAAATTTTAAAATAAGAAAAAAAAAACCCCCAAAAGAAGTTTAATATTTCTGCCATATCTTAACTATGGTTTTGCTTTTGCTTTAAAGAATACTATCTGATTCTAAGAAATCTGTTCCAGTGGATATGGCATCCTCAAAAGACATTCCAGAATTTCTGTGCTTTCTAAAATCCAGCCAACAGCTAAGATTTACATTATATTCTCTCACTCTTTTTCTCTCTCTTAATCCTCTCTCTCTATGGAGTAATTGTATGATATGGCCAAAAAGAATAACCAATAGCAGCTAGGGGCTGTTTTAAATAGTATTCATCTGGTGCTAGGAAAAACTATAAAATTGACTCAAGTAGTAAAAATAGTGACAATTGCTTTTGCCATGAACAATAAGACTCTATGATATGGTGTTATCAGAACTCTAGTTCCTGGTTCCTTTACTCAGCGGTGCCTGCAAGACCAGAAATATTCTGGTCAGAGAGGATGTTTAGCAATCTGAAGAGAGGGAGAGTTATTGAAATATAATCTATAGCTTTCATATGAAGGCTAAAACCCAGTTATAGCATAAGAAATGGGGAAAGGGGCAAGGGAGGGAAGGGGAGGGAGGAGGATGGGTGGAGGGAGGGTGATTGGTGACATCACACTTACGGTGCATCTTACAAGGGTACAAGTGAAAATTACTAAATGTAGAATATAAATGTCTTCATATAGTGATTAAAAGGCCATGAATGCTATGTTAAATAGTTCAATGAAAATATTTCAGATTGTATATGAAGTCAGCACCAAGTC
This sequence comes from Arctocebus calabarensis, assembly GCA_963573935.1. Taxonomy (NCBI): domain Eukaryota; kingdom Metazoa; phylum Chordata; class Mammalia; order Primates; family Lorisidae; genus Arctocebus; species Arctocebus calabarensis. Next base: position 43,734 of record CAUYON010084111.1, on the reverse strand, counting down.
AGCACCATGATTGCACCAATGTACACAATTATGATTTAATAAAAATTAAAAAAAAAGAAGTATGTTTGTCTGCTAAGCCCTTCACAATCTGAGGCCATATTGTTGCTGATGAATAATATGACACTCCTGTTTCAGTATGTTCCTTTATAGTTTAAAGAAACAGATCCCTAGAAGTTTTCATGGCACAATGATCGGAATCCTTTGTAGGAAGGGAAGTGATAGAAAAAATAGCATGGAAAGGACCTAACTCCTTAGCATCTGGCAGGTATTAGAAGAGGAATGAGCACAGGTGAATAGAGATCTTTGTAGGGACCATGAAGTGACACGATGACTGGTAGGTCATGGTGTTATTCACAGAGGTAGGAGATACTGGAAGAGCATTGTATTAGGCAGGGTTGGGAATGGAATGGGACCAAGATGGGAGGGCAGATAGCTGTTGAGTTCAAATCAGGGGTAATTTATCATCTGTTTATAGTCACAATTAAAGTCAGGGATCAAATGGGATATAAACCACTTGGGTCATTGCTTCCAGCTTGAGCCACTTGCATTCCTGTCCTTGCAATGAATCTCTATTTACTTTGAAGGCCTTCTGCTTGTTGGGGGACTGAACTTGAAAAAAGCTGGCAGAGGGAAGGCTACTAACAATTAACTTCTTATTACAGTTAAGATAATTAGAGTTTTCTATAAAGAAAGGCATGTCTGTTGCAGAAAGCTGTTAAATTTAATTTTCTCCCTTCTGTCCATATAGTCTATGCAACATTTTTTATTCTTCAGAAAGGATGACAGATCATAAATAGGAAATGACTTAGCGCTATATATCTTTTGAAGTTGGAATACCAGCATTTGCTATTAGACTGGCTTCATCTTCCCAGCCAGATGAATCAAAGATGCTATCTTAAAGCATTTTAAAATTTGCCATGAAATGACAAAAGCAAGAGACTTCAAAACAAAGGTTGGTTATTTTTCCTAAGCTTGTGATCCTGTGGTGGAAGAAAATGCTATTTAAAAATTGAAGTTGCATAACATCTTGAATTTTCTGGTGCTAGTTAAGCACATAAATCCTCAATTTTTTTTTCCATCACAACTTCTGTTTTAAATAAATGAATAAAGATGATGATAGAAATTGAATTTCTGAATGTTACTAAATATGTCACAGGCAGTAATGAATGGATTTCATTTCTGTTTTGTTGTTGAAGAAGCAGGTGTGATTCTTGAGATTAGGTTATAGCTGTGGGCTCTTTTGGTCTCAGCGACAACCTAGAAATGAAAAACCACTGATTTTAGTTCAGGATTTGAAAATAATCTTCATCATTTCTCAAACCTGTTGATGACTTAGTGTTCTCTGATGTGCAAAGGGTTCTGACTCAGGGTCGTATCAAGAACAATAATAATAACAGTGCAAAAAAAGATATGATTATCATTAACATTTAACGAGCAATTAAAGTATAGCTACAAGGTTACATACTTTATTTACCTTAGTAAAAGTTAAAAAAAACTGAATAAAACTCATGGCTAATAATGTACCTAAAAAGTAAATTGTTTTCAGTGTAAGAGGCTATTATTTCTTGTTTCATTTTGTCTTATACACTGTTATCACTGTGTAAATGTCTAAAGATGATTTATATACTCTTTTTATGCAAATTTTCACAGAGCACTGATTAGACCCAAAGAATGATGTTGAGTATTTTGTAAATTACAAGTTGTACCAAACTAGAATCATTTTCAGTGCACTTATAGTCTGTCAGGAAGGCAGAATAGTGGAGCATGGATGAGAACGAGTTCCTGAGTTTCAGATTACCTAGGTTTGAAGGCAAGTAATTTCAACTTCTGGAAATGTACTCCTTGCAAGACACATTATAATTGTTTACTACTTCAGTTTTCTTATCTGTAAAATGGCACAGTAATAATTTATAATTCACAGGTTGTTGTGATAATTAAATAAGGCAATTCAATTGAAATTCTTAGAAGTGTTTGCCATAGAATAAACAATTGCTATTGATTCTACTACTACCATTATATGTACTAATAAAATGTATATTAAAAATAAGGTAACCAGATAAATAGGATAAGTTGCTAGTGGGATGCATAGCAGAATTATGAATAAAGTTCAGCAAAGAGACTTTATTTCTACTAGGAAGAATTAGGAATTAGGAGTAGATGAAGAGGTTGCACTTGGGCTGGTCCTTGACAAAGGAATGTAATTTAGATATATGGAGACTAAAAAGAGATTCCATATATAGTATTAGTTTAATTCAAAGCATAGAAGGAAGGAAATAATGGACCACAAACAGGAAATAGTAATTGATCCAGTTTAGCTGCAAACCAGGTTGATGAAAAGGTAAAAGTTGAGAGGCCACATTGGAAAGACAAGGTGAATCGATTACTTAGAAATCCTTAAATTGAATCCATTGAAGGAGGCTGAATGTCAGTTTATAGACAATAGGGAGTCATATAAGCTTTTCGGGAAGCAATGTGATATAAACATTGTAATTTTTTTAGGAATGACTTTATTTGGATGTGCAACCTAATGCCACATAAGATTGGGCTTGAAAGGTGAGAGAAAGGAGAAGATGGTCACTCAGAAGAATTTAAAATTGCACCTGAGGAGTGACAGTAATGCAATGTGGGTGACTAATCCTACTGACTTATTTATATTTATATTTGTATTTATTTACTAGAGCTCTAGATCGAAATAGGATTTTGTAATTGCTTCAATAAAGCACAAAACATGGCTAAACAGAAAAATATAGTACCTAGATTAAAACACTGAAGGGATGAAAAAGTTGAAAGTCAGAATATGGGAAATAGAGAAGAGGGAAAATGGCAAGTCAATACAAAGAAGTCCCTGGACATAAGTTCTCATATACTTTCCAAAAGTGAGCCAAATACTTGGCTCACAAATTCCAGCAGGCTAAAGAGAAAGGGATCATGATCGGTTTCAGGAGTCACATGTTTTCTAGATAAATACATGCCAATTGCCAAGGAAAATCCTACTTTTAGGGACTAAGAAGTAGCAGAGAGATTTCTTTCCTGTCAATTTTTGTAAAGGAAATAGTAGGATCACTGACAGGTGGCTATTAATAAAGATTTAAAAATAAAATGAAAAACCAACAGGTTGCACAATTGCACCACCCTAGAAAGATTTATAGTTTCAAATTTGCAGATTACATTTCTAAAGTTTCATCTGCTCCAAAAAAATCATGCCTTGCTACTTGCCTTTTCTATGATACCCCCAAGGTGGATTAAGTACTCTATTTTCTGTGTTTTTATTACTTGCTGTGGATATACTGTATTTATTAGAAAAATTATTATATATACATAATAATTATTATTCCTGCTTTTAAGGATAAAGATAATATATCGCTTCTCTATTCTGAAATTTTAATATAATTTCTAACGTATAGATTTCAATAAATGTTTGAGAATGAACATATGAATTACTGTGTAGTTCAGTCTACTTCAAGTCTCAAGACATCTGGGCCTTTCTTTACAAGTCTTCACAATTTAAGGCAAAGGTGTATAACATTGAAAATCTAGTTAATTACTAGGACCTTATTTACTTACCAGTAACAGAAATTTAGTCTGAACCAATCTAGCAAAAAAAGATTGGAATTTATTAAGTATACAATATGGAAGGTATTTCAGTTGAAGCTCACCAACGAAACTGTAGATAATTAAGGAATTCAAGGATAACTGAGGCTGAGTTGAAATGGATAGGGTTTGTTTTTGGTCATGAATCTTCTCTTTCTTTCCTATTAGTCTATATATTAATAGACTAATAGTATGGAAAACATGGCCATTAAATATTTCAGAGCCTAATATCTTCACAAATTATGTCCCCAGAGAGAGGCTGAGTAAATCTTGAGTTTCACTTTGAAAAATCATTAAGAAAGATTCTTAGATGGGCTCCGTTTGGGTCAGGAAATGCTCACTGTCTGGTAGAATCCGTGAGCTTTGGATGCCATGGAAGAGAGTTAGGATTATGTCCTATGGAATAAGTGTTTTTTAACTTGTGTGTGTGTGTGTGCTCCATGCACATATTTGATAGTATAGCGAAGGCTATGTGATGTGTCTTGTAATTATATTTTTAAATGCTATAAAAAAAGATTGTTAGGATTTCAAAGAAAGGCATCTGCATTAAAGCAAAGCATCTTAAAATTTGTGTTACCATAATATATATGCTTCATTATGAATGCATTAAATAATAAGTTTTCGTGGTATATCTAACAGCTAAAATAATTATAAAAATAGTGATATTAATAAATTTTTGAAGATATTTACAACTGTAAAATTATATGAAAATATCTGTGGTTTCTATCAGTGACAAAGTTAAAGGTGTTGCTGATACCCCTATATAGTTTTTGACTTACATTTGTAATTGAAAGATGTGCTAATGTGCTAATGTGCATTCGGGGTTAGTGAAAATAAAGATTTGATTTTTTCATCACCCATGTTCATAGATACCCCCAATTCTATCTACCTTATAGAAGAATGAGAAACCTTGAAACATATAATGGAGGTTGTCAAAAAATATAATTAATGATATGATATGATTATGGAGACATTATATCAGAAGAGTTAAGAACAGGAAATTTGGCATCAGAAAAATATGGAATTGAATCCCAGTTGTGTAACTTTTCAAGTTTTGTGGATTGAATCAGGATCTTAACTTCTGTAAGGATTTTTTATTTCATCTACTAAATGATTATAGCTATAGCTAAATTCTAGAGTTGTCATAAGTTTTAAATGAAATAATGCACAAGGAATGAATACGAATGTTTGGCAGGGAAATTGCAGGTTAAAAATAATCACTGTGGGTATTGCTACTCTTTTGTGCCTCCTGTGCTCTTTGGATATTGACATACTTTGATGTATATTTGTAGGAAAAAAACTTTGGTTATCTTCTTGGAAAGAGTGCTAGACTTTTGCACATTAAACCTTTCTTGGAAGGAGATGGGAGAGAATGATATTTCCTTTTCCTGTTAGTTTAGGGTTACAGACATAAATTCAGTGACATCTTGGAAAGAGTGATTTCTCATATGGATGGCAGATGGGCCTGTCATGTTTCTTAAAATACCAACAGCATAACCAGGAAAGGCTCTATTCTAAGTTTGGGATGTTAGCTCAGTCTCTTAGATATGGCAAGCTGTGCCTTCCAGCCTCCTGAAATGATTCCTGCTAGCTAAAATAACACTGAAGTCGCTAACATTTTAGTTGATTTTGCATCCAACACCTGGCTCTTGCTTGAATTGTTTATACTCGTGGGTTTAATTTTAGATTTAAGCTTCATATTTTTCTTACTACTCCAGATATTCTTGATTTTCTAACTGAATTTAAAATGTTTATGATTTACCGGCAAAGTCTGTAGTTTTAGACCTCAATATAAATATACAAAGTGCTCCAGCAGCCCATTAACATGAACTTGTTGATTTGCTCTGTCTTTTTTGCCAGGACACAAATCTTCATGTGCTTTACCTCCTTTTATATTCAATCCCTTATTCACTGGCAAAGCTAATAAAGATGTAGATAATGAGAGAAAGTGGGTTTTATTTTGTTTTGTTATCTGGCTTTGAGACATTATTGATTTTATTGTTCTATCTATTTGGAAGAGACCCAAATATGTTCTGACGAGACTGCTGAATTTTAGAATATAAGGCCTCTATTTTATTTTTATTTTTTTTATAAGGCTTCTTTATAGTCTGTAAATTTCCTCCAAGTTTTTATCAAAGCCTTCATTCTTAGGAATAACATCTCTTTTTGACTTTTCAGAGTCTCTATGAATGATGGAAAATACCAAAAGTAGAATTTTGTACAACATATCTGGGGTCCTTTTTATGTTTTAGCATTTTTTTCTTCTCTTGCCCTGACAGGTTGACATACATGTGCCTTTCTCCTTTATTATTTCACCATGGCTGAGTTTCTTTCTTGAGCTTCCTCAAAAGGCACCAAATCACTTTTTATAGTGGACCTCTTGAGTTCAGAGCATCAAGTAGGCTTTCCTTCCTCTCACCTCCACCACTCAGCATTTATATCATCACTATCATGTTTATTACAGACATTGTAATTATCTTCACCAGACTGTGAACAATTTGCAAATAGAGAATGTTTATTCTTTTCTTTGATCAATAAAAATCACTTATTTATTGAGTACTTATTCTGTATCAGGGAAGTGCAAAGCATAGAGTATATATTGGTGAAGAAGAAGGACCAAGTTCTTGCTCTCAAAAACTTAGAGTGGGATGGCCTTTTATTCCCTTTCCCCAACGTGTTCCATCAAGTCTCACATAAAGGGGGTGGGAAATGTCAGAATAAATAATGTAAAACTACATTTGTAGTTACAAACCTTATTAAAATAAATTACTGTATTTGTCATTATCTATTTATAATAAATAGAAGTTATCCTGAGACTCTCTCAAGTAAAAGAAAAAAGAATACAAGACAGGTGAATTGCTTTTACCCTAAATTGTAACTTTGGAGAAGGCCACTGTATTACCAATGAGTTTTGAGGGAAGCAATCCATCTTTTCTAAAATTTTCCAGTGCTGACCTAAGAAAAGTCTGCCTGCAGGTATTTCAGGCCTCAGAAACTTTCAGTTCTCACAATTATATTCAGATGGTTGCTCATCAACGTGCACTGACATCTTGTTATAATGGAGTATATTTCCTCTGCCTGAATAGATTTCCATGCTCCATTCATTTGATAGTTTTATTCATAAAAATATCCAATCTGCATCAACTTTCTCCTCTTTCATTATCTTTGAAATAACAACCTATAAGCAAAGATAACGCGGAATGGATATTTCTAATAGAGCACGTTATAAGAAATGCACTGAGTGTGTGCCAGGACTAGGAGCTTTTTGATTTTATTATTCAAGTCCAAAATGAGGAGAAAAAAATCTTAGTATATACTTAGATAAGACAAGAAGAAAAAAAGCAATTCATATTGCAGAGCACAGCAGCTGGTTGGGAGAGAAAGAGAAGTGGAGTGAAGTGTAAAGAACGGGAACACAGGAAGAAGCAGGAAGCTGTTTAAAACTGACACAGACATCCTGAATTAAGTGGGCCCACTGAGTGAGATGGGTTGCTTTCTCTTCTGGCCATTTAAGGGACTGGGTTAAGAAAGCTCTTAACAGAACAGCAAGTCACTGACCCCGAGGAACGTCAGGCAAAACACCTGACATCTTTGGACATCAATTTCCACCTCTACCTCCTATGAATAGACAGGAGGCAGTTCCTAACATCTTTTGTTACTCAAGAGTCTGTAAGTTTGGCTACTAAGTTTTATTACTAGTAAAACTCACATAGCAAAAAGTAATGAATCCCTACTTGTTTTAAACTAACAACATGAATGCCTTTTTTGAAAAACATAGTTAGCAACTCTGTCCAGAGTTTTTCAGCAGGTGTGAGAATTATGGCATCTTTGTATCAGTCAGGAAACAGAGTCGCTGTACGTTTTATAGAAATTGGGGTTTTTCTATGGAAATTATAACTTGCATAAATGAAGGGGGACGTGGCAGTCTGAAAGGGAAGAGTCAGAGGTCAGTGTAACCATGTGCAATGTTGTGAGTAGACAAGTGGGAGCCAATGTGGGCAGCAAAGGAGGGATTGAGGTATTTATGGAAATTTCTGCTTAGGAGGAAGGTGTTGCCTCTACAGATGGAAAGCTGTCTCTATTGCAGATCTCCAGCCAAGCCTCTGGTGTAGGCCAGCAAAGCCTGCAATCAGGCACTTGTGGGATATGGAACGCAAGAGAACCTGACAAGCTTAGATTTGCAGGGCCCCTCTTCATCTGTTCTTGGTGTGTTAGTCTTTACCACGTCTGACTGTAACAACTTTCCGTCGAATAATGGCCCAACTTCATTTCTGCCTTCCACATCACGTCTAGGTTTTTCTTATGACCAACTCTGACCTGGAACCATATAGTTGACATAGCGCATAGGGACAGAAAAAAAGAGACTCAAAACACAGTGTATTTATGTTTTTCTGAAGTCAAATTTAAAGTACTTACAACAGTGGATATCATCTTCAAGCCTTTTCAAGTAGAGAGCTAGGCTAAGATAGATTTCTAAAAGCACCATGAAACCTGTCAGCAGATAAATAAAGATACAATCTGTAATTTGCTCATCACATTATAATGTATAAAATGTTTTAATTAGATTTAGTGTTATGTATGGTTTACGTATCATTGCATATGGTTTTATATTTTCCTTCAGACATGATTAAGGCAGGGGTTATTAATTCTGATAGATGAAAAACATGTGGCTAAAGTCTAATTGGCCAGGATGATGCAAATAAGAGCCAGGGGTGAAATTAGTTGCTCTTAGAATATTCTGAGTAGGGAATCCTTCCAGCAATTCAAAGGATTCCAAAAACTGTACCTCACTTCAAATGTATACTCATTATTTTGTTTTGACCAGGAAGATTCAATTAATGATGATTTACTTTTTGCATTATATATAATAATATTATCAGTAATTACTCCATTCTATATATAATCCATATCAGATTTTAGAGTGAACTTTTAAATTTTATACCTCTTTTTCTCTTCAGCAAATATTTGTCTGGTGGATTTCTATTATCTTCCTTTTGCAAATAAGAGTAAGTCTCAGAAAAACTGGGTAGCTGCCTCACCCTCATGCCAATTTGACCTATTGAAGCAGAACCCAAATCCAACTAATCTCACTTCAAGTTCAGAGCTCTTTCTAATCTTTTCACTGTTATTCTTTCTGTTAGTCACAAGGGAGACACTAAGACTATTTTGCATGCATAGATTTACAAATGAAAAAATACTTTACAGTGAAGGTGTTAAATAAACGTTTTACTAAGAGAGGCTCAAAAAAGAGAAGTTTATGTTTAATACATCAGTACTAGGAGGAGACCCTCAGAAGGAGGCTGGGAATCCAGAATGCATGCAGAGAGGTGGCAGATGGGAGGAGAGAGTCCTCTGGGAATAGAAATCCTTCAGCAAACTTAAAGAAGGGTATACTCACCAGGAAATAGGGAAAATGTCATAGTTCTTCTACAGAAATGAGATTGTGGGCAGATGGATATTAAAAGAATGAATGGTATACCTTATTTCCATCTCTATCATGTCCTATCAGAACATTTATGGTGGAGAAATGGTCATGAGTATCCCAGGAAGCCCCCAAAAATAGACATTTTGAAAAAGCCTCGTAGTATTTATTTCATAATTTGGATTTGAAACGGTATGAGAGAATAAGGCCAATTGATAATCGTTTTTTTGCCCATTTGCTGTTTTAATATACAAATTTTCTATTTTGGACTAGCTCATCTCTCCGTGGTTTAATACAAATAGACTTGCAATAAGAAGAGAGAGTGTGATCTGGTAGAATATGGTGGTTTGATGTACCCACAGATCTCTTTTCTATTCCTTTTTTACTTTTCTTGCCTTTACATTTTTGACCCACTGGGAGACTTCATATATCTTATCTCTGAAATTTTGGGATATGAGGGTTTAGAGATATTGGTCCCCAAACAAGGGACACTTTTGCTAGAGGAAAGGGCAGATCTCATTGAACTATGAGTCATGGCTGCTGTGTGAGAACTTTGGCCTCAGTCAAAAGAGACTAGTGGGTAAGAAAAGCTACCATCTTGGCTGGGGTAATTGATTCTGATCAACAGAAGATAGGATTTTTTCATATCTTAAGGGAAAGAAGATATATGGAACTCATGTGACCTGCTTAGTTGTCTCTTGGTATTGCCCTGTACAATTGTGACTGTGAACTATCATGTGTAATTATATGAGCCTGAGATGGTTTGATTACCAGTCACTTAGACCCCTCAGAAATGAGAGTATAGTTGGCAACAGGTAAGATGCCAAAACCTATTTAGAATGGATAGAAAAGGAAGGATATGACTACCACTTGCAGTTCTAAGACAAATTGTACTTATCAACTAACCTCTCTCTTCAGAGTTTCCTTTTATGAAGAGAAGATTAAGGGACAAATGAAAGAACTATTTTAAAATTGTATGGAGAAGTGAATCTGTGCAAAGAAAGGGGTTGTCTGTGGTAGCAACAGAGTTCTGCTGCTCACATTTCACTTTAGGAGAGAGAGCCTATGAGAGCATAGTAGTCTGCAATACCCTGTTACTGAAATCTGCTGCATTTCTGACACCACAGCCATTATCCCTGCTCATTAGGTGACTGAGCCCAGTAGGGATACTAGAGCCTGGTCATTTATGCTGAGTGCTGGACTCCTGTAATGGGCAATTTCTGTTCTTGGTTTCTTATTGAGCTGGTAGAGACTTTCCCAGACTCTTTCAAAGCCCTCCTCTTCCTTCCTCCCTCCATTCACAGGCGTCAGAACCATGCCATTCTAAAGGCAGTACTTGCCTACTCTTTTTCTTTCACCCCTTTATTTTTAACTGGCTTTTCCCTACCAAATCTGTTTCACTTCTAATTCCCTCATGGCATTTGTTTCCTGAAGGAATTGTAATAGACACAAGGACTAAACTTCACTTTTTCTTTTCTCCTCTATGGGCCTTCTTACTAAGGTGACATTCACTTACTTAAGAAGCTATGGACATTTGGGCTTCTTCCACGACTTAGCAATTATGAACTGGGCTAAAAGCGGCATAAAATCAGAGTATAACAAATTCACAGTTAGGGCGATTATGATTATTATCATGATGACTGTAATTATAGTTGGTCCCCAGCATCTATTGATCTTTGACTATATGTCAGATATTATGCTTAGTTCTTTGTTTAAACCTGGTAATCCTGCTGCAGCGTAGGAACTGTTATCTCTGCTTCGCCAATGAATTATGTATCAATTCAGCCAGGGAGTATACAAATGAGGGCGGTGCTGTTTTTGTTTGTTTACTGGTTGCTTATTCTGAAATGCTTCCAAAACAACAACTAAAAAGAAAGTTTCCTCAGTGCTGCTGGAACACAATACAGTCAAATTAAATATTTTTCTCAAAGAAGTTATTTGAAAGTCGTGACAGAAAGGGAAGTTGATAAAAAAAAATGTTGAATAGGCATTATAAATTATTCAAAGAAATGTTAATGATAATAAAAGTAGTCATAATATATAGTAGATAAAGAAAAGTACAGAATATAAAATGGTTTATATAGAAGCAATATCTTTTTCACTTAGAAGTTTGATTTTTAAAGTACAACTATTGCTCCAAAATACTGATTACATTTATTTCTGAAGTGTATTATTATGTATAACTCATTTTTTTTTTTTTTACTTTCTACATTGCTGGTATTCTATAACTGCATTATTAATACTCACATGTTACTACAATCATAGACAAAACAAACACTATATAATGCCACTTAGAAGAGGTCTCCAAAATAGTCAAATTTATAGTCAGAGAGTAGAATAGGGGAGAAATGGAGATTTAGAAATAAATGGACATAAAGCTTTAGTTACACAAGTGAGTAAGTTCTAAGGTATCTGTTACACAACATTGTATCTATACTCAACAGTAATGTATGGAGTGTAAGGGTAGATTTCATATGTTCTTATCACTGTAAAATAAAATAATTTGCTCAAAATGTTTTTAAATGTACACAAGATCTGAATCACAATTTACAAATTCAGATGTGCATGAAAGTTCTCATCCGTTTCTTTATCAACGATTTTAATTTCAAGCTCCCATCTTGCTGTTCTTTTGGAAGCTTCATCTAAGTCATTCTTACTGTGTCCTTGTGTACCCACCTGTCTGTATGGCAGACACAGTCACACGTGTGTGTGTTCATTTTTCTACCCACAGGTACTGGCTCTGATACTTACCCTGTCCCCTCTGCATGCCCCTCGTCCCACGCCCAGGGCTCCTTTGCTACTTCTGGCTATCATGAGAACTTAAGCCCATTGGGAACCTGTTGATGGTAAACCCATAATTACCCCAAATAGCTGCCAGTAACTTTATTTGAAACACAAGAGATAAGAATTATTCCCAATGTCACTTTTTAGTTTTGAACAAAATACACATGTGCAGAGATTATGTGTGTTAATCATGTTTCAAAGTATAACATTATCCTTTATGATAAGGGATACAATATAACGGAAAAAATAGCCCTTTTGAATACAAAGTTTCAAAACAAAAGGTTTAAATAAAAAAGTCAATGCCACATTTACTTAATCGGTGATTTGAGATGGTTGCTTAAGCTTTTCAAATCCCCCTTTTACTGCTTCCCGATAGAAGTAATAATGCTTACTCCATAGATTTGTCATGGGGATTAAATTAGATAATAAATGTAAAATGCTTAGCACAACGGCTGCTTCAAGGTAAACGCTCATAAACTTTAGCCGTTATTATTGTTGCTGTTGTTCACATTTCATATTTCTTCCCTTTGATGACACATAGGATTACTTAGAAACTGTTCTCTTGTTATATTTTCAACTCCGAGATGAATTTTATTATCCAGCATCTGTTCTTAACCTCACAAGAAAACATGCTTTAAACATTAATTAAGCATCAAAAATAAGATCTACTTGCTCACACGGAGTAACAATGCTTTTCTACAAGGAGTTGCATTCAGATAAAAGCATAATGGACAATACCCAGAAAAGGGGTCACCTGCAGTGATAGATGATAAAGAAGAGCAGAGAACAGGAGCTGTGAAGCCAGGAGGTGTGCAGAGAGGCCAAGCTGCTGCAGTATTTTCTAGGCCAGCTGCTAGGTTTGCAGATGAAGCACTGAAAACCTCCTGAAAGGGGAAAAGCACCCCCCTGAGACCACCCCATGGGGAACTAGTGGCGGAACCATGCTAGATCAGGCTCTTGTACTATATCCTATTAAAGGCAACCTGTGTGTGTTCAAATTCAACCCATAGGCGGGGGTGGGGTCTGAGCATTCTACCTTCCATAGAATAGATAGTCTTGAAATAGTTGTGAAAGAATGAATCCCAATTTCACCTATCAAATATATAAAATGAGTTTGTTGGCTAGAAATGACCAATTGCTCCAAGATATACACTAGAGGTCAAGGGTGCAGCCACAGGTGGGAGAAACGCCAGGGCTCCTGTTGAGCAGCTAATGAAAATCTCCGTTTCTTCTGCAACATGAAAGGCATTACCGCAAGCCGAACAGAACAAAGGAGTGATATATTGGGCCAGGAAGTTAGAGACTGTTCATGCTTTAAGCTATTTGTAGATAATAAATTAATTCATACAGAAATCAGGAATGCAAAGAAAAACTGATAAACAACACAAAATTGAGCACAAGAATTAAAAAAAAGGTTTACAGAGGGTTTCATGAAAGGTGTACACATTTTAAGAGATATCATTGGAAGTATAAACTGATCATTCCCATATAGTATATGAATTGAATGCAGGGAAATTGGATGTGTGTGGCTGGCATGTCTGGGTACACTTGACCGGTAAGAGTACCTTCAATTCAACTTAGAAAAGTAATACATAGATAACAGCTATTAAAATGTGTACACATATTTTGGGTGCCCTCTGTATTTGCAAAAAAAGGCCCAGCATCTCCACTCCATAAAAATCACTCTGAGAATAACTAACGAGTTGTGCAGTATGGATTTCCAAAAATTGTATGATCACCACAGGGGAGTAAGGACATGTAAGTTGACTAAATATCACTGTAGCTTTTGACAAGAGAAAAAAGAGAGAGAGAAAGGAAAGATAAAAGGGAATATAGAGGGATAACTCATTAGAATCAAAATTAAAATCTCTGTTTGTTGCCAGGTGCAATGGCTCACTCCTATAATCCCAGAACTCTGGGAGCCTAAGGTAGGAGGTAACTTGAGGATGGCAGTTTACGAATAGTCTGGGCAATAGAGCAAGACCCCACATGTACAAAAAGTAAAAAGTAAGAATAAATACAAATATTAGCTAGGCATGGTAGTGTGTACCTATAAATCCTAGCTACATGGGAGGCTGGACCCGGAGGATGGCTCAGGTCACTCACTAAAGACTAAAGCACAGGGTGGGTGAGAACCTTCCTGAAAACAATGAAAAAAGAAAAAAAGATAGGTTTGTTATTAGTACTGTTCCCAGTCTTTACCCAATGCCCTTCCGTGATTGTTCAGTGTAGCACTGACGTTTTTGGAAATGCCATGCTAAGGTCACAGTGCTAATATTCTGCATGTTAAGAAATGCTGATGTAATGATAATATGCCATTGAATGGGCCATTATAATATTTTATATTCTGGAGAGGTTTTAGTAATGATGTATTAAGTGAATATTAACTAAACTGATATATCGGAATTCCCATGACATACAGTTCATAAAATTGTTTCACTCATGGTGAAAAAGAAAAAATAACACTCATACACTCCTTATACTGCACTGAAGTCTGCATTCTACCATCCAAACCTGTGCACCGTATAACAAGGGGTAGAGGGCTGTTGGATGAAAAGGTAGCAGCTCAACTGCTAAATGATGTGGAAAGATTCTCTGACTGCCCACGCGGGTCTGCAGAAATTTGACATTTTCTCTGTGCTTTTGTGGCACTCTTCATTGGAGGTGAATGTGGCTTGGATTCTCATCCCTGCACACACGCCAACTCTGCCTCCTCTCCCAACCTTTTCCCATCTCCACATAGCAGTTCTTCAAGTTTATTTTCTGCAAACATTTATAACACATTCAGTTAGCCAGAGAGGGGCCTGTTAAATGCCAGTGTATCTTTAAGTAAAGAACAAAGAAGAAAGAACTGCAGGGAAAAGAAAATAATTCTCCCTCTCCAACAAAGTGATATACATACATATGACAAATCCCTGCTCCTGAAATGTTAAAACCTTCACATTGAACTGATATGACCTCAGGCTGGAAAGACAACATTTTTATGACCAAAGCTCTGTAAATCCAAAGTCAAGTTTGCAAAGTTCCAAAGCTCAAATTCCTTAAAAGCTGATGAAAATGTTTAATCTGTCAAGTGAAAAATAAAATACTGCGCCCTTAATTGTCTCTGAAATTAAGTAAATATGTCCTTAATATTTTTTCTTCTAATTTCTGGTTCTTATAGAAAATTTTGCCAATGAAATTGGATTGAAAGGCACAAGTGGATAAGAAAGAGCCTCATCAGCGGTGTCTGTGGCTCAAAGGAGTAGGGCGCCGGCCCCATATGCCAGAGGTGGTGGGTTCAAACCCAGCCTCGGCCAAAAACTGAGAAAAGAAAAAAACCTTGTTCAAATTCCAGGTCTCCCCTACACCTCTGTTTAACTATGATGCCTTGGACAAGTCATTGATCATTTCTGAACTCAATTTTCTATTTATAAGTTAAATGTGATAATAGCTATTCTTTAGTATTGCTAATTATTAGTTAAAGAATTTAATTGAAAATGTTTCATACTCAGTAATTAATAAATAAATGGTAGTAGTCCTTTGAATCTTTGTTTAACGACTATTTTGTGTTCTAAGTCAAGAAATACATTACATAAGAACATAATCAAATGGTGGTCAAACTTGCGATCTAAGTATGTCTATTCGTTACAACTATTCATGACATTGAGGAAGTATAAGTTTCATGTATAATTTAAGATAATACTTTTCAACTCTTACATTTTTACACCAGATGAGAAAACCCAGAGTGACTATAATTTCTTGTTTGCCAAACAACTAGTTAGTGGCTGACATAGAATTTTACTCACCTGTCTTTCATGTGGATAAACTCTTTCCCTTAGAGCTCATCGCTTTTATATTCAATTTAATGTGTACCTTAAAATTTTATGAGGAGTTAATTACACTGTAATAGTTTATTTTCCAATCCTACTACCAATTTCTTGAAGACATGACTATTTTTAATGAAGAAATCCTATCCTTCTCAGCACCCCCCAAATGTAAATTGCACAAAGAAGGCACTTACTTTTAAGTTGATTTTTTACAAGAGGAAAGGATTATAAACTCCTGATTTCACTTATATTTCAGTGACTATTAAAGGCGGGAGCCTTTATACAATAAAGAAACTGATTTTCTCATAATCTTGACTCATGTTATTTATATCTATCTACTTCAAGCTCGCCTAAAGCATAAGAAAGGTGGAAAGGCAGCTTTATAAGGGAGCACGTTATGAGTTAACTCAGCAATCTACAAAGAAAAACTTGACATCAACAGCTAGAACTTGATACACAAGAAGCAGAAGGCAAGAAAGGTCACGTTGACCTATTATCTAAGGAGAATAGAGAAAAAAAGTTTTCTTAATGATCCATAACAGTTCTTTGAACTAATGATGTCAGTAGACTGTAACTTTCAGAATATCGTTGCCAGTTCTAAGGTTATTCTATTCATTTTTGTGACTAGTACAGCCAAGACATCAGAGGATTTAACATCCCATGTCTACTTGTCAAAACCAGGATGAGAACATTGAAAGTCACCCAACAGATTGCTCTAGGTCAGCTAAAGTCTCATAGATGGTTTTCCTTACCGTAAAACTGAATTGCATATCACATTGAAAATTGTTTCTGCCTTGTGGATGTATCTGGTAAAGATTTTTGACATTTTGGATTTTATAAATTCTATTTAAACTGTACTGGAGAGTGTGGCTTTCCTGACATTCTTGCTGTATTCAGTCCCAATTATAACTTGTAAGTGTTCACAAAAACTCTAACTAGTTTTTCTTCCTGAAAAACTAAATTTGAGCCAAGTTCAAAAACTTATAATAGTGGGAGAATAATCAAAATGAAATAGATTGGCATAAATAATTAAACAGGTTTACTTTTTCCCTGGTATCAGCCATAGGTGGGTATTTTTTTCTTTTTTTTTCAGTATTTAGAAGGCCACATGATAGGCTGTGCCTTGGTTCAGGTTGCTGTAAAATACCATAAAATGGGTGGCTTTAAGTAAAAGAAATTTGTTTCTCCTAGTTCTGGAGCTGGGAAGTCTAAGATCATGTTGCTAGCGTGGTTGAGTTTTGGTGGAGGCCACCTGCTAGGTACCGATAGCTGGTTCCCGAGAATGAGGGGGCTCTGTGGTCCCTTCTTGTGAGGATACTAATCCCATTTGTGAGGGTGCCGCTGTCATGACCTAATTAACTACTAAAGGCCTGACTTCCAAATACCATTCTACTGGGAATTAGATTTCTACGTATGAATTTTGGGAGAATTCCCAATTATGGACTGAATAAGATTCACGATATCAAGTAAAGGGCAAGAACTGTGTCACTATTACAAAGAATGGCATTTTATCATAATTCTTTTCCACTATTATGCCACTCTATTTACAATGTGGCTGTGAGTAATCAAAAACACCACCTGTCCTTCATAATTCATGTACCCATAAGAAGAGATAGTTGGAACTCTTTCCTGAATACAAATCTTGGCTCCGTCAGGTACTATTTCACTTTGGGTAAATGACATAAATTTTGAGATTCAAACCCCCCTTCCTTAAAGATGAGGCAGATTCTTGACCTGTTGCCAGAGAACAATCACAGCGTGCATGATGTAGACATGTTATTGAGACATGCCATTGAATTATTGAGCGCCGAGCTCAGCTAGGGCTGTCCAGAAACTTTGAGTACTTCCTCCTTTCCAATTTGTGTAAGTTTCCTCTGCTGCATAAAAAATTGTCACCAACTTGTGGTTTCAAATATGCATTTATTATTTTATTCTTTGTGTGGACCATGTGTCTGGGCCTGGCTGAGCTGGGTCTTTCTCTCTGGATCTCACGGAGCCTCACCCAACACATCAGTCAGCCTCAGCTGTGGTCTGGGCCGAGGCTCAGGCTTATACACTGCTTCTGGGGTTCAGTTAATTGAACCTGTAGAACTCCAAGTGGCTTAGCTGTTCAGATACAACAGGAGAGGGAGGCTTTGTGGCTTCGAGCTCAAACTTCTAGACTGTCTTGTGAAGGGATCTCCTACTTCCACTGCCGCGCAGGGTACTCACCCTCTCGAGTAACACAAAGCAACAATTAGAGACGGGTGGGTCAGCCTTAGGTGTCCACTTGTTAAGCCTGTGATCTTCACTTTAGCAATCCAATGTTCATCCGGCTGTTACTATGGAAATACTTTATACATAGGATTGATCTCAACAAAAAATCGACTTTCAGAGGGTTATCTACTATGAACTAGGCGATCCTGAGCTAGTCAGATAGAAAGACTGAAAAGCCATGAGTCGAATCATCTTGAAAAAAGAGAAATCCTGTCTGTAGTCCGGGCTGCAGGGCTTCTGCCTGAGTTTCCAGCCTGCCCTTCCTGACAGCCTGTCCTGTGAATCTCAGACTTCCAGAGTCCGTCTGCATATCGCATAAGCCAATTCTTTGACATAAATCTTCACACATGCACACGAGGTGTCCCAAAAGTTGCCCCTAAAGTTGTCATACATGGAAAAATGAGAATTCTAGGTAAATATATCTTTATTTACAAAGTGTTCATTACAAAATTTTCTGAAATATTCTCAACCTGTTAGTCTCCTCTTTGCAAAATTGTGTAATGAATATTTTGTAAATAAGATACAGTTGGCTATCATTTCCCATTTTCCTTATTTCAGTGACTTCAAGGGTGATTTTTGGGACCCCCTGGATATATCCTCCTTGCTCTGTTTTTCCGCTGTATTCCTGACAGCCACAGGACTTTACATACATCTACAGAACCCTCTGGCCCTGCCGGACGGTGTAACCATAGCCATCTATTCAAGGTTCTGCACACACCCAACGTGAGGGGACCAGAACTGCCCCCGTACCCGAGATGGGGAATCTTGGGGGGCGTCTCAAATGCTGCCTTCCATGTATTCTCCCATTATTTATTTTTACTTTTCTTTTGTTCTGATACAATTTTTCCCCTGGGATTTTCCGTGATGAGGAATAAAGAAGCAGTTGGGAAGGGAAGGAAGAGGTCGCATAAGTAGTGGAATGAAAGCTTGATGGAGCTCGAGCGTTGACCCACGTTATAAAAAGCTGGCCCATTCCGATATCTGCAGATCGAGCACCCCACAGCCCTTTGGTTGCTGATCTCAGACTTCTCCTCTCTCTCCTCTTTAGAGAACAGGAGAGCTCTCTTGGGGGGAGGGAATATTCTGTGTCTGCCTCATCCAACACAGTAGCCACTACTCATAGGTACCTACTGAGCACTTGAAATGTGGCAAACTTAACAGAGAAATTGAATTTTTAATGCTCTTTAATTTTATCTAATTTAAGTTTAAGCTTCAGTCACCATACAAGCGGCTGTGGCGGTGGACAGCACAGCTCTGGAGGAATAATCCATCCATCATGACAGGAAGGCTGTAAGGGGCCTGGCAGCCTTGGCTATATACAGAGTTGTGCTAAGGTTGCAGGTTCAGCATTTGCTTTATTAATATGAGCTTAATAAAGAAATTGTCTGAAAGTCTCTTTTCAACCTGGAGCAAAATCGAGCAGTTCAGCCCCAGGCTCTCCATGACTGCATTAGGCTCCTACACTTTGCTTACCCTTAAAAGAAAACACTTTATGCCCTCTCTACAACCAGACATGGAATTTAAACAAATGACACGGTGTCTTTTGACCTGAACTTACAATCTTTTGAGGGGGACTAGATTTGCCTACAATAACCAAATAAAAATGTAAACAGGCATAAACATCGAAACAGAAAAAGCGATTTGCTAATAGAGGAAAAAAATAACTGTCAATGATTCTGTGTCCAAAAGCACATATGGTTACACATCTTCACAGTTCAGGGACTCTGACAAATGTGGCCGTAATAACTGCATCTTTCACTGAATCACTGTTCAGGGAATGCTGAGATTCCCAACTGAAAGTCTAGCCAGAAGCTGGTTCCTGGAGAGCTGAAAGAGTCTGACTACTTGTCCAGCTGATCTGACACAAAGGTCACCCAATGATGGGATTTTAGCCTTTGATTTCTGTACAGCCTACCTGGGATTCTAGCTAAAGTGGAACTCCAGGGAACGTAAAGGGGTTTGCACTTGTCATTAAAATGGAAGGGTCCTGTGGTCTCGCCAGAGAGTGGACAAGGTGAGGTTGCAAGAATGGGGGTAGATGAGCAGGGTCCCACATTTATCCCTTCTTACATCCTGGATTACGTGTCAGGAAGCTTTAACCAGCCAGCGCCGATTTCTCTTGAATATACTCATGTGGAAACTGAGGGCATAAAGAATTACAGGAGAAGGATTCTCATTTAGGGTGGATTTGTATCAAAACACAATTTAAAACTAAACAGCATAGGTATGTTTTCAAAAGAAACATAACCAAAGGAAATACCACAGGCTCTGTGTGTGAGAGTGTGTGTGAGTATGCGTGTGTAAGATTGTGTGTGTGTGAATGTGCAGAGTGTGTGAGAGTGAGTATATTTGTGTGAATGTGTGTATATGAGTGTGTGTGAAAGAGAGTGAGTGGGAAAATGTGTGAGTGTGTAAATGTGTGAGAGTGTATGATAGTGTGTAAATGTGTGTGAGCGTGAGTATATTTGTGTGAATGTGTGAGTGTGTGAAAGTGTGTGTGTGAGAGTGTGTGTGAGTGATTATGTGGGAGTGACAGTGTGAGTGTGTGTGAGTGTGTGGGAGAGTGTGTGTGTTTGTGAATGATTATGTGAGATTGTGAGTGTGTGTGAGTGTGGGGGAGAGTGTGTGAGTGAGTGATTATGTGAGAGTGTGAGTGATTATGTGAGAGTGAGTGTGTATGTGTGTGTGAGAGTGAGTGTGTATGAGTGTGTGAGTGAGTGTGTATGAGTGATTATGTGGGAGTGAGAGTGTGAGTGTATGTGAGTGTGTGGGAGAGTGTGTGAGTGAGTGTGTTTGTGAGTGATTATGTGGGAGTGAGAGTGTGAGTGAGTGTGTTTGTGAGTGATTATGTGAGAGTGAGTATGTGTATGTGTGTGTGAGTGTGTGAGTGTGTATGTGAGTGATTATGTGGGAGTGAGTGTGTGGGAGAGTATGTGAGTGTGTGAGTGTGCGAGTGTGTGTGTATTTGTTTTTCCTCAGCCCCAGACCCTGTGTGGGTGGTTTGAACTCTCTTTTCTCCCCTGGCTCGTTCTATCTCCCTACCTGTCTCCATCTCTCTGAGACTGTTGCTCAACCTCTTCCAGCTGTTCCGGCGTATTTATATGCCTTTTATATTTCTGCATAAAGCAATTCCACCCCGCCCCCTCACTGAACCTCTGGGGTCTATCCTTTCGTCTGCAAAGGGCCCGTCAAAATGTATTATCTTTATGAAAGGAATTTTCCATCCATGTTTCAAAATAGTAGATTTTTCTTCTTTCTAACAAGTCATTAGACAATATGGTCAAAGTTATTCTGTTAACAAGTAGGAAGCAGATTATCCACAGAAAAGGCCGTGTTGGTGGCTTCACCAGTGCACTGTGGGGACAGCAGCAGGGATGTCCAGTGCGTCCTTCAATGGGGGAGGGGGCTGCGTCCTGCAGTGTCGCCGTTTACACTATGCTTTAATTATCTGATGGCAAAAAGAGTTTCATGTCAACCCTTGTAACCCCAGGCCCTCCTATGCACCTAATTACGGCAATCAGTGAAGACTTAGTAGGGTCATCATTCATTTAGCAAATATTTCCCGGCCATATCTGAGAAACGGACAGTTTAGCTGCGATCTGTAGAAGGAGAAAGAATCAGACTGACGGAATGAGTGAGGGCTGAGGGGGCAGCCTGGAGCCAGTGAGTTAGTGAGCGAATTCGGAAGGGGGCTAAAGAGTTTGTTTCAGATCATTTGGGGGAGTTCTGGCCATCTGTATTAACAATTCTGTTCGACCTTAATAATATTCGTTTATTCCTTAAACATTACTAAGAACCAACCACCTGTTAGGGGCTGGCAATGTGCCCCACAGTCCTACGTGAGAAGAGCCGGCGCCCGCCTGGGTGGGGGAGAGCGGCGGGGGCCGGTGCACCTGCCCAGCGACCTTCAGTCTGGTTCCCTAAGGGCACAAGGGCCCGGGGCCCCACAGCAATGCGGCTTCAAGGAGGAGCTAAGGGAGAACTTCCCCGAGGAGGTGATGAGTGGGTTGAGGTAGAATAATGCTCCAGGGAGAAGAAAGAGTGTGAAGAAAGTTCCAGGGGCAAAAGGCCAGGCTGATACCGCTCCAGCGCAGAGTGAGAGGGTGCTTGGGTCTGAAGTGAGGCAGGAGCCCTCAGGATCCCGACGGCTTCGTGGCTCGAGCTACTGACTTTTGGTTTCAGTTCCACTTGAAGCCCCAGAGAGATGCCAGCAAATGTGTGTCTCAAGCTCAATGTGTGTGTGTTGGGGGTGACAGCCGTGGGGGAGCATAGCACCTGCATTTCTGCTTTCTGCAAGCCCCTCCGTGGCTGCAGTGCAGGAAAGGGACCGGGAGAGAAGCTGCGAGGCCTCGACGGCTGCGGTCAGCTGAGGTCAGTGGGGCGAGGGCAGCACTCGAGAAATACTGGAAGGTAAAAATCTGCAGGATTTGGGGATGGGTGGAATACGGGTTGTGATGGAGACAAGCCCTGGAAATGACTCCCAGGTGTCTGGCCAGAGCAGCTGTCTGACAGTGCCCTTCACGGTGTTAGGGATTCATGGTAGAGAGTCACAGCTAAGGAAGGTTCACTAGCTGTTCAGGCAGAGCCGTCCCACCACCCAGCAGGTGTCTACTGGACCCCCGGATGATGGAGACAAGAGCTCAGTGGGACAGGGCGGATAGGTCTAGCACAACAATCTGTGGTTTGGCTTTGCAGTGCAGAGATAATTGAAGCCACATTTGGAAGACATCACCTGCGCGGGAAATGCAGAGAGAGAGAGTGGCGTGCTCAGGACTGACCCGCGAGAACGCCAAAATTCAGTGGCTGAATAACGGCACATAAGCGTCATGGAAGACAGAGAATGGGTGGCAGGTGGGTGCAGGGAACCTGGACGAGGGAAGTGACAGGGACACAGATACCTGCTCGGACAGCACGCAAGGTGAGGCCGAACTACGTCAGTGAAATTGAAGATGCTGTTGACCTGAGCAGGGACCGGTGGTCACATGACAGGTATTGAGGCTGCGGTGATGTGACGTAAAGGTGGGGTCACGAAGTACAGAGCGGCGTTTCCGCCTTAAAACCACACCATCATCTGATAGAAATGGGATGAGGTGATCAGATTGTCCCTGCGGCCGGTTTGCTTTGGAATCAAGATGGTTACTCAAATTAACATTATTTCTTAATGTAGATCCCCTCCGTAGCTATTCAAGTTCATGAAATTTACTTCATTCTGTTCCCCCTGGCAGAGGCACCTGAGATAAAACCCAATATTTTCAGGGTCATTCCCCCCAAAGCAACACGTTTTCCTGAAAATCCTCCAGCTTCTTCTTTTGTTGTTTCTGGAGATTTCCATCTGCTCTTCCGTTTGTCATCTGGTTGATTTTCTTGGATGGTGTAGGTGGTCGGCCTATGTGGTGGTTCCCCTCCCCCCAGAGGATCTTGAGCGTCATTTGGCCCCAGAAACACCTTCTCATTCCCCTCCTCGCCGTGGCTCCTGCTCCAACCCACCCTTCCCTCCCCACCCTCATTTCCGTGAAGTGTTTTCCCTGCTATTTTTTCTTTTTATATGGTTGTGGCCAATTGAGACTTGAAACAATTATATCAGCAGTAGTCTCAGCAGAGATTAGCATTTCTTTATGTTTAAAAGGCCCATCCAATGTAGACATTTTTCCTTTTTTTTTTTTAATCTTTCCTTGGTTCCAAATACCACATGTGGAAAGCTTTATAATTCCAATGATAGGAATAAACAGAAATGAACCAGTAAAACAGGATCATTCAAGATGTTAATCAGATTAAAAAGGAAGATTGATCTTGTGAATAATGTGATTATGGTTCTTTGAAATAAAATTACCCCATAGATCAGGATATATGTGTTTTGCCTTATTTTATGGAGAATAGGTTTCCACTGAAAGTGAGATTACAGTAAAAAATTCTCCAAACCTGCAGGTGGGAGATTTCAAAGCTTGATGTATTCCCACAGCCGTGCTTGACACCCCTGAAGGGGGTTGCTCCTTCGGAAGCATTTTTTATCATTACATCTGAAAACAATACACTTATTTATGATGGAACTCTTTGAGAGCGCATGTCATGGATGAGCATTAAGTTGAGAGATTAAGGTACAGACGCCTGGCCCATTCTAGGAAGTTGTCAAATGTTGGAAGTACACACAGTGGTGGGGTTCTCTGTTGAATGCAGGAAAGTTTTAAAATAATCCTTCACAGCTATGAGACATCTAAGTTGGCTATACTAGGAAGAATAAAAAATTTACTCATAAATCTTATTTTATAAGGAAACGGTTTTTATAAGGAAATGTTTCACTTATATTAATTGATATGTACTTTGTGAGGGTAAATAATATTTGTTACACTTTTGGCTAAAATTACTGAGTGAGTCTCATTATCTTATTCTTACACCACCTGGCTAATTTAATCTAAGGTTTGGATTCTCTTGACTGCCACATTGCTTCAACGTCTTTTACTTTTATATACTTATGTATCTAAAATTTAAAATGACCCCACAGCAGGTGGTAACATGAACTCCAAATGATATTGTAGTAAATTTCACTTCCCAACTCCACCCAGCCTGAAAGCTTTATTATGAGAATTCTGGCCTCTCTTGCCTTTTTAGGGGGGCAGGGGCGTAATATTTTTAGAATTAGTAACATCATATTCATAAAGCATTCCAGACTAATGATAATAATAGTATATGAATAGCTATAACATTTTAATATGATCTTTTTAAGTAAATAAATTTCTAAGTGAAATTAGCTGTGACTTTCAAAGCCAGTTTTAATATGCCACGTTTTTATTGGTGAATAAAAGTATGTAGTTTCTAATCATGATAAAAATTTAAAAACTCAACCAAAGACGTCTGGATGTTATTCCTTGTTACTTCTCCCTGTCGGTGTAAATTTCATTAATAATATGGTTGATGGTGAATAAATAATATGCAATATTTAGGCTGTTTATGTGTTCCAGTTTAAGTGAAGTTCTGGATTTATCACCAAGAAAGAATGCCAGATTTATAATTTAGAAAATAAGAAAAACTGCACTGTCAAGGTCAAACTAGCTATTTGCATTTTAAAGTAGCTAGTTCTCTTCTAAGGGCAGATACTCCGAAGGGGAGCAATAAGCTGGCAACCAGCAACATTGTGTCAGCGGCCTGAGCCCCATGATTGCATTAATGTACACCGCTATGATTTAAAACAACAACAACAATAAAAACACTTCTTATCCTCCCACAGATACTGTTAAATGTTTTTAATTGAATTCCTTAGAAAATAGTTTTTCACTCGGCTTATTTTTTTTATTTTGAGACAGAGTCTCACTTTGTGTCCCCCATAGAGTGTGGTGGCGTCACAGCTCGCAGCAACCTCAAACTCTTGGGCTCAAGCTATTGTCATGCCTCAGCCTTCCCTGTAGCTGGACTACAGGCGCCCGCCACAACACCTGGCCGTTTTTAAAGATGGGGACTTGCTCTTGCTCAGGCGGGTCTGGAATAGTGAGCTCAGGCAATCCACCTACCTCGGCCTCCCAGGGTGCTGGGATTACAGGTGGGAGCCACTGCCCCTGGCCATCAGCTTCTTAAATAACAACACTGACCTGAATCTGAGAAAATGGAGAGTATTTTTTCATCCTTCATACTATTTCCTTGTTTTCCAATTCAGCTCTGTCGTTTCTACAGCTCAGATTTTAATCTTTTTGGTTTTGACTGAAATAAACTATTTTAAGAGATTAGTTTTTATCCTTTTTTTCTTATGAAGTTAACCTGCATTTGCATCTTTAGTTGTGTAATTATAATGAGTGGCCCTAACTCCTTTCACTTTGGTGTTTGAACAAAGTGGATGCACTTTGATTAGTTGCACATGCCATGCATTTTTTATTTGCACATTTTCATTCAGTGCAAGCAACAGAGAGATTTATGATTTCCCTCCAAACTTCATAGAAGAGAAAGACTCAAAACAAGAGTGGTGATGGACAACTTTATATTCTTAGGATGAACCAAGATTCCCTGAAACTTAAATCTAATAGCAAAACATTTTCTGACTTTTTCTGCCAATCTTCGGTCACTCTTGTCAATGGAGTCATGGCAAATTCATACATGCTGGTTTTATTTTGGCCACTCCCTAGAAAGGCAGGCAACCCATGTAGTGATTGAGTGCAAAAGTTCTCTGAAGGCACATGATATTTTAACCCCAGCCCTGAAATTTTCCAGCTGCTTTGGTCAAGTTACTTAACCTCTCTGTGCCTCAGTTATCTCACCTGTAAAATGGGAATGATAATAGTACTTATACCAAACGATTGTTAAGAGAATTAGATGAGTTAGTATTCACAAAGCTCCTCAAACATACAGCAAGTGCCATATGATGTAAAATTGCATCAATTAAAATACAGCTATAAGATACACATATTAAGGGCAGAAATAAATACAGACAGAAATAAACCACTTTACTTACTCCTACTCATTCTCTTTTATATTGTCAGGATTTTTGTTACCCATGAACAGGCAATATTATTGTGTCTCTTGCCCTGACATCTACCTTATATTTCTTCTTTTGCTCAAAGGGATGCTCTAATTCTTCCCGTGTCTGACACACAGTTAAGTAAATCGTTGTATTTTTTTTTTTTAAATCACTACAGGTGAATAGATTGCAATGCATGGAAGACTTTTACCTCTGTTGCAAAATACACTCTAAAGGAATAGATAAGGAAAATAGCAATGGTAATGCCAACCTTACCCACCAAATCCCTGGCGGCTGATTTTATGTGCAAGAGTTAAGCATGTTGCTGTATCGAATATTCAGTTACTCATTAATTAAAGGAGAGCAAATCCAATACTTTTTTATTCAACAGATTAACCCAAAACCACCAAGTTTGCAATTTACATTCATCCTGTAAACTGCATATGCATTAAACATTTCCATCTGGAGCCCCGATGATTGTTTTTCTCCCATCTCATGCTTGATAAGCTGTTACTGATTAGACAGGGATTTCTGAAGCTGTTGAAAGCACAGATTTTTTAAAACGCTTTCACCTTGTTGCTCTTTGCTTCTTCACAGATCTGGTTTGATGTGCGCTGGTTCCATTTTGGCTGTAATCCAGACAGCAGCCCCAGGTCCCTTGACCACAGTGGTTAAAGGCAAACAATCTCATTCTGTAGCTTTCCTTCCACTCCCATTATTTTTTTCATTTAAAAAAGAATGCTCATCTCTCTAGTCTAATTTATAAAATATTATTTTTCTTCCTCACTTGTCTCTGTTAGTTGATGCTAAATCTTACTTTATTCTGCATTATAGTTGTCATATAATATGACAGGCGTATTTTGATACACACTATTTTCTAACCATTGCTCTAAAGGAGTTTCATGTTCTGACTCATTTAACCCTCATTAACTGTGGAATGGAGTGAGGGTGACATAATGTCACCACCGTACTTGGATTATCCCCATTATCCCCATTTAATAGACAAGAAAATGGAGGTCAAAAGGAAAGTGAGTAAATGGACTCAAGACCAAGGAGCTAGGAAGCAGAGAGCTCAGTCATGAACCTGATCCCCCGGCCTAGGCCGTACTACCAGCCACCACGCTCCAGCCTAACCAAGCTGCATCTTCAACCCCCATTAGTGGATCATGCACTTTGACATATAGTTCCAGTGAAGAAACTTGCATTCTAAAAGCCACAGCCTCAGTCCTCCTTAATAAGATACACCACACCTCTTTGGGTTGCATTTAATATAAAAAAAATGAAGTATAATTTGTGTGACATTGGTAATGAAACTGATAACCTCATCAAACATAATGTAGCTGCCATTTGGGGGAACCTCCGTATTTGGGATCAGCCCTGCAGGTGACCTTTGCGTGTTATCAAAACCACGGTTATTGTCCCTAGTTTTTTTCTAGCTGTGGCTCAGGAAAGTGACATTTTTTATAAAAGGCAGCAAATGTTGGTAAATAGCAATATCAGAATTCAAGCCGTAGATCATCCTCTCTCCTATTGCTATAAGCTTTCTTCTCTGTTTGTTAGAAAACTTCAGCCTAAAAACAAATCTGGTGGACACGATGTTCACCCCACTGGTAAAACCACATCGCTCCCTATTCTCTTGTTATTTGCTATAAACTTGACCCTTTGTATTTGTGCATATTTTGAAAGCCATCCCGTCAGTATGCCTGGACTGCTATCCCCACTATGAAACACGGGAATGGTTGTATAAGGCAAACACATTAACATTTTCCCAAAATGACAGGTGTCTTCTTCCCACTTTAAATGTGGATCACTCATCTTCAAACTCTCCTACTTAGCCGGGTGTATAAGAGGAATTTAATAAATGCTGACTAAAAGAATAAATTAAAAATTTAATAATGAATGCATGAATAAATAAAGAAAAAACTCTCCTTTGTATCTACAGTCAGTTTCATGTAGTCATCAAATGAAGTGAAAGGCCAAGAGTATCTATGACGGCAGCATTTGAACTAAAATTTCATCTCTCCTGTACTCTCACAGTAGCATAGGGTAAGATAGCCAGGTTATTTCAATTCTGAAATATTTATTTTTCTAACTTAAGGAGTCAACTGAGTCAAATGAAAATGAAAATACATTGAATTATTCATAATATTTTCACGCATCCAACAAATGCATTTAAGTTTCATTCCACATAAAATTAATATAGTATATATTCAACAAACTGTGACTCCTGAGTTTCTATCTTTGAAGATCGTGTCATCTCCTGAAGTAACAGGAATTGAACATACACCGATGCTAAGAATCAAGAGGTATAAAGACCGGGCGTGCACAAAGAGAGGGTCTCTGTTTTCAGGAGGTATAAAGACCGGGCATGCACAAAGAGAGGGTCCCCGTGGTTTCAGGAGGTATAAAGATGGGGCGTGCACAAAGAGAGGGCCTCCGTGGTTTCAGGAGGTGCTGCACTAGGCCTGGGCTGCAGCTCGTTGCACATCAGTGGAGAACCATGAAGGACCTTGAAGTCCAGCCACCGGCGGACCATTGAGAGGCCTCTACACAACGCTGGCCATTGCCTCACTGTCCCTCATCAACTGTCATACATTCGCTCCAAGTCTTAATCTAGGACCTACCTCAGCTCTTCAAGAAGGGTAGTTTGTATTTTTCTCTCTTGAGTCTGTGCCAAAACCAACATGAGCAATCTCCACCACTCATCACTTAAAAAACGGGAGATTTATTCATCTTCCTGAGTTCAGCAAAGGAAACTTGTTAATATAGGAGTACGGTTTCAGTTTAGCTGGAAGCATTTGTGTCATCAGTTGTTGCTGTTGTCACAGTTGAACCTGCCACCTGTGCCCAGCCTGTGCCTCTCGCAAACCGAATGGGATGATTTTTATGCCCCTGCTCCGGAAAGTAGGGGGCTGGTGGACTCTGGCCACTAGTTTGGGGGATCAGAATAAGAACATTGGTAGCACCTAAAAATTTGAAGTTTAAAATGGCCTTTGATCAGTTATACATTGATCCGTTCAAGCAGGAAATAGAACCATTTCATTGATTACTAGTAAAAAAATGAAACAGAGAATAAAAGGTGTCGAAGCTAGCCACTGGTTTGGACTTAAAAGAGAAGGGAAAGTCAGGAGTGACTGCTGCTATTTAAACATTAATTGTCTGAAGAAAGAGAAAGAAAAGAAAAGAAGGACTAAGGTCCCTAAAACAGATTTGGCTCAGGGCAAATATGATTTCCTTTCATTACATTTTGCTGGGGAATTTTATCACTGTCTCTTTGACCTGAGGCCACTCTACGCCTTTCTACTTACAAGGGCTCACTGTTTTACAAAGTCCAATGGGCATGGGCCATCTGGCCACACCCCTTAACCAGAACTTGGCCACGTGGCCACCCACATCTAGATATGGAAGAAAATGGAAAAAATAATCCCAATTTTGTAGCCATCTGCCAGCCGAAATTTGGAATTCCTATTGTTACAATAAGCCTCCCCGTGTACTTTTGTTGAGCAGCTAGCAGGCTCTTCCATGCCGTTCACATGCTCACCCCTAGACAAATGGAGGAGAGAGAGAGACAATTCTTCCTCTTTGCTTTAAAAGAGAATTGTCATAATTTTCAGGAGCAAGTTAAAACTGCACATTGAACATTGCCTGAGTCCTCAGTTGATACTGACCTGAGTCGTCGTGATGCAAAAAGCGAGGAGATTTAATTTCTCACTTGGTGAAGGTTCAGGTGGTGGAGTCGATCTTACAGGCAGTAGCTGTTCTGACCTGATGATCTGTGAATCATTTGTAAACCATTCTTGCATCCCTGTGTGGTGTCTGATCCCGAGGCTGGAATTATCTCAGCATCAGGATGGCCACAGCCTGTCAGCTCTCACATGGCCACTGAAACTCTCAGAGGCAGGCTGAGGCCGTCCCTTCCGCCACCTCCGTACCTACACGCCTGCCTGCGCACACCTTGTCCAGACTCCCCTCTGGCTGCTCCGGCTCACATCACACCCTTAGTCTGAGACAAGCCAGGGGAGGGTGGTGCTGTGGTTGACTTGGACAATTCGGGATTAGCTCGATTGCAGAAACCAGGGTCTCCTTCCCTTGAATTATGTAGGGACTAGGTGGACACCAGACACCTGAATGAGGTCGAGCCTCATCCAAAGCCAACAACATCTCGGAGCAAAGGGGTGTCAGGTGGGCACCCGACATCGCTGCGGTTCATAACATGAATCACTTGTTTCCAGAGACCAATGCATGGCTGTAATGCGAGGAACTCTAGGATCTGCCTTCAGTAAGCAGGCAGGAATGTTTCCACTATTACTAAGCGCATATTCTAGGGTGTACATTAAACTTAAAAAATGATCTTCTCAGCCTCAGCAGACTGGGTAATCTCAGGGTTAAAAGTAAAGATTACTAGTGTCCCATTTCTGAGGATGGAGTTGTGGGCTAGCCAAAGTGTAGCAACATCCTTAAATACCTTGCATTATGTTTATACAGATAAAATGTTTACAGTGTGGAATCTTCTTATTTATTACCCCTGGGAAGTCTGAGGACTTACACATGTAAAATTAAGTTTATGGTTTTTGTCAAAGTTAAGGAAACTTTTTATTTTTAATAAACAAAGTACACGTTTCTAAGTTAATGTGCTTCGATTTGAGAAAAAAAAAATAACTTGCCTAAGAAAAGGGTATTGAAAATCACAGTCTCCCTGACACCGCCCGGCAGTCCAGTCCCCCCTCTGCTGTTGCTGCCTTTGTACACACTGGCTTTGTCTGCACTGGGAGAAAATGCTATGGACGACATCTCTCCTAAAACCACATACTTACTGCTTAGAAGAGGGAAACATAAATAGACATTTTATATAAATGTAAACATTTTACAGTATACCATCTGCCCAGGCCAGTACTGCACAGCTGATTGGTGTATATTTTTAAAATGACCAACCCAGGAATGGATTAACCAGCTGTGGTGTGTGTGCACTGTGGAATACTATTCAGCCATTAAAAAGGATGAGAACTTTACATCTTTTGTATTAACCCCTGAATGGAGTTGGAAGATATTCTTCTTAGTAAAGCATCAAAGATGCAAATCATTTACATCTACATGTGTACAACTCAAATGCCCCCTGTATTTTCATAGAAATTGTATAGCTGAGACATGCACACAGAAACTCTGTAAGACAAACAGGAGAGCCACGTTTCTCTAATACATTTGCCTTTAAATTTTGGAGCCTCATTAAAGCACAACTTGAAACGGTAGAAAAATCCAGCCAGGCCTGTCGCTAAGAGCAGGTTCCTTCTGCGGCATCTAAGAACAATTCATTAAAGTGTTTTCAACTTCAGTGCTAATCAATGGCAGGCACGCCAGGAAAATTGTAATGGGGATATTTTTAAAGGAGTATTTTAAGAAGAGTATAATGAAAATACCGAGTCACATTTGAATAGGGAAGAAGCGTCTCTTGACTTGATGAATTGTGAAAGAAGAAAAGTTTGAAGTTTACATGTGACTTTAAGGAAAATAACCCAGAGTGAGATGCAAAGGAGAAAAAAGACTCAGAGCGGCAGGGGAGAGAAGCCGGGAGGAGAAACCAAACAGCCTTTTACGGTCTGTGCCCTTTCTGATAGAGGCACAGAAAATATCTACTCTCCGACTCCCACCTTCATGGAGCACATAGCACTTTCTTTCACTCCATCAAAGGATGTTTGTCTGGGAAATAATTATTTTCATTTTTAGTAAAATTGTTTTCCAGTCAAAGTGAGGGAAAATTTAAAAAATTAAAGGTAGAGTTATGTTGAGTCTCTTATCTACTCATACTGTGAAAAGTTTTGTGATTAGAACTGCTGTGATTTTGAAGAAAAATAGATAGTAATAAGTATAACCGTTTATCTAGTTCCGTGCATTTTCACCCATCAGTGGTGTATTCAGTCACTACGTGGTGAACCTGCTCATCAAGCTGTCCTTTCCTTGTTCTCTGGGCCCTCGGTAGGTCCCTCCCCTCCCCTCCCCTCCACTCCCTTTCCCTTCCCCTCCTTTCCCTTTTTGAGTTAAGCGTTGTTCCCACTCATGTTTTAAAAACTTTAGGCATCCTAAGACATTGACTTCTCCATGTGAAGGCCTTTATTGGAATCTCCCCAGTGTGTGTAAGTGGGTGAGGGAGGAGTGGACAGTCGCTGAATGGGGCGACCCCAAATAGCAACATCCACAGCAACTAGTCCTAGCAAAGTTGTGCGTGAGTGATATAAAAAACAATTTGTGCATGCACCTGTATGCATGTTCACACAGTGGTTAATAGACATATATTACGTACATAATATATATCCTATATATATGTATAATTATATTTAACTTGCATGGCTTATTAGGGCCTATATATATTTGCTTCTTGTTTAATAACATTTTAAATTTATTTTTAATGGAATTTGTCATAAAACTGATACCATAGAAACCCTAATTTGTTTTTATTCCTGGCAGAACCATTTCAACACAAAGTATAGGAGATATTAACCATGGCTGCTTTATTTAGTGGGAAGAGTTATCAAAAGGACATCGTCATCTTTCACAGTTCTATTGCTCTAAAAACTGCATTAACACGCACGAATCTCTCGAACCCTGGGATTCTGACCTTCCTTTCTCTAATTAATATCCCCAAACTTTGTAAACATGGACAGGAAAAGATTTATCAAATGATATAGTTGTTACTTCAAATTTTGGAAAAAGAAGTCTCACCTGGATCATGACAAATAACAAAAAAATTATGTTATAGTGACAGTTTAACAGGAAAAGAAGAAAAAACAAAAAGAAAATATTTCTATGTATCACAGCTTCTTTGTATTAACTGTCAAAACTTCCTTAAAAATAAAGAAGTGTTTCTAAGTCTCAAATCCATATTATTTAGAAGGCAATTCAAGAGACAAAATACATAGTAGTCATTTTTATCAAGACATTCAGGTTCTAAAATATTATAGAATATTATGAAAAAAAGTATATAGGCTGGGTGCAGTGGCTCATGCTTATAATCCCAGCACTCTGGGAGGCTGAGGCAGGTGGATTGCTTGAACTCAGGTGTTCAAGACCATCCTGAGCAAGAGCAAGACTTCAACTCTACTAAAAATAGAAAAGAAAACAAAAACTAGCTGGGCGTCATGGGAGGTACCTGTAATCCCAGTGACTTGGGAGGCTGAGGCAAGAGGATCACTTGAACACTAGAGGTTGAGGTTGCTGTGAAGTAGGGTTCCACCCAGGGCACAGAGTGAGGTTCTGTTTCAAGAAAAGAAAAGAGAAGAAAAAAGAGAAGAGAAGAGGGGAGGGGAGGGGAAAGAAAGAGAGGAGAGGACAAGAAAAAAGAAAAGAGCATGTAATTAAAGGTTTGTCTGTTGAGTTGTAAGGGCTGTGTCAGGTCCATGCCATTTGCCTGTTCTCCAGAACAAAGTAGCTTCTCCCAGCACATTGTCGGGGCCCAGGATGTCCACCTGGGAGGCACAGTGAGCTAGATGCACGACTAAAAAGGACTTTAGTTTCCAGCAGCCTCACATGCGAGCCACACCAGCGGACTGGTGCCACTGTAGATGGGGATCCTGGTCTCCCGGCTGCCCTTTTAGTTGGCCTCATTCCCCCCCCTTCTCTGTTGCTTCTCGCTGTCCGCCCCCCCTTCCATTTGCTTGGAAGTTCCAGTAACCACAGTCCTGCCCTCCCACTTTGTCTCCACAATGCCAGCCGTGTGTTTCCCTGTTTTCAATGTCTGTAAGTGATTCTTTACCAGCCTTCTTGTGCTATGTATGAAACCTGCATAAATAGCATCTTCCAACCACTCACTCAGAACCACTGGGAAAAACATTTTTGTCTATTTTTTTTCTCACAT
The DNA here is from genome assembly GCA_963573935.1 of Arctocebus calabarensis. NCBI lineage: Eukaryota > Metazoa > Chordata > Mammalia > Primates > Lorisidae > Arctocebus > Arctocebus calabarensis. The sequence goes on along the minus strand of CAUYON010084111.1, from coordinate 9,586 downwards.
ATGTCTGAAACTTGACACTTTTTTTCTTTATTTTTACTTGATTTAGCTTGTATATTCTTAACCACAGCATTGTGATTTAACAGCTGAGACATTTTCTTCATCTTGAACTCTTTAGAATCTAATCAAATGTAGTCATGAATTACAAAAATTAGAAGCGAGTCTTCATATAAATCTAGGCTCTGGGTAGGAGTTAACTAAATTTTGTTAATTTAAAGTTATAAAAATAAAAGCTTATATTGAATACATGCATTCAATCATACGTCCTGTGGTGAATTTCTATATTCGACAAGTATTAGTTCTCTTGGGGGGTAGCTGTAAAGAAGTGATGGCTTATGTTAACTGCCATAGACAAATTTGTAGATGAGAGACTTGAGTTCAGTCTCAGTTTGAAATTCTGACAAGTACCAGGTCTCGCCCTGAACCGTAGCTTTCTCGGGGAACAGTGAGAGGGCAGTGCCGGAAGACGTCCGAAATACTTGTTGCCCGAAATGTTCTTCAGTACTGTGAAGAGTTGAAACACAGTAGACTGAATCATGTTTTTTTTTTCCCCTCTCACTTTCTATATTTGCTCAGTGGAAGAAGATCAGCTATATCAGAGAAATCAGCAAAATTATAGAACAGTAAGCAGGAGGGTCACATAGTCACCGAGAATGGCACCCCATTTGTCATAAGTCCATTCGTGCTGTGGTAAATCATGACCTTGCTCTCCTTTCAGGCCCAAATCAAAGTTGCCAAGTCGGGGAATTAGAATATGCACTATTTCAAATCACTTCAACAAAAAGTTAATGTATGATAACAGTAGCAGCTAATGTTTATTAACAGCTTACAGGGTACCAGATGCTGTTTTAAGTGATTACATTTAATAACTCAATCCATCTGCACAGTTCTCTCTCTCTTTTTTTTTTCTTTTGAGATAGAGTCTTACCATGTCACCCTTGGTAGAGTGCTGTGGCATCACAGCTCACAGAAACCTCAAACTCTTGGGCTTAGACGATTCTCTTTCCTCAGCCTCCTGAGTAGCTGGGACTATAGGTGCCTGCCACGGTGCCTGGCTATTTTGGGGTTGCAGTTGTCATTGTTGTTTAGCAGGCCCAGACAGGGCTCGAATCCCCCAGCCTCAGAGTACAGTGTATGTGGCCAGCGCCCCACTCACTGAGCTACAGGCACTGAGCCATCTGCACAGTTCTATAATACTTACTGTATCATAGCCTTCATCTTGACAGTCAGGGAAACTGAGGCACAGAGCAGTCTTGTGACGTATTGGTGATGTCACACAGCTGGCTACAAGTAGCAAAGTAGGGATTAGGACCTTGCCCATTCCAACTAAATCTGTAGGTTGCCTCTTCAGCTACTGTGATCCTAGATTTTGATTTGACAAAGAAAACAGATATGAAATGTGTGTGTGTGTGTGTGTGTGTTATAATTCCCCAATGTTTACAATAATGGCTACACATTGTGCTCAGGTATAAAATAACAAAAAGGGAGGGAAAACTTTTTTAACTTTATGACTTTAGCTATTTCATTTTATACTTGCTCATGGTATATATTCATTTTCATTAACTGGCTCCAGGTAATTGAAATCATGACTATTTTTCTTAACTTATTCAGATAAATAGTTTTTCCCATGTCGTAGAATTAAAATAATTCAATCTTATAAATTTTATGTCTGTTTAAATCAGTTTTTTCAACCTTTTTTTCCTCGGGGCACACTTGAACCAATAGTTAAGCTTCTGTGGCACACTTAAATTATGTTGATCCAAAAAAAATAGTAAAAAAAATATTGACTGTGGTTTGAACTTCTTTTGGAAATAATTTTAGTAATGATCTTTAATAATTGTCTTGGAACACCTAAGATTCTCTCACACCACTCTATGTGCTATAGAACAGTTGTTTAAAATCACTGGTTTAAACATTAATGAAGCACTAAAAATATAACTAAACTAACATTATAAATTGTTTTCTTAGATGCCACTTATAGCTTCCATATAATAAAGAATTAATATTCCTTTTGTTTTTAAAAATTAATAGTATTGACACTTATGCATGATAGTTTATATGCATTGTTTTTGCTCTAATTTGCAGGTTTGCACACTTTCAGTACAGTAATTTTAACTCATTGTCCAAAATAGTTACCCATGGAAGTATTTCAATGTCTATAGATTCTATGTTTTGAAATTCCATTTGGGAAGATCCAATAGATAATGTACTAAATAATCAGCAAATGTTAATGTATTCTAAAAATATGAATTATTCCATTTTAGAACCTAATTTAAATGCCCAATGGAAAAACAAGTGCATACTTGGTTGTTTATAAACCTGGGAAAATCATCCAGAATGGGAGAAAAAGAGATGCTTAATCCCAGAGCCCAAGGGAATTAAGAAATAATCTATTTCCTCCATTATTCAGACCCACAGAGTGAACTGATTTCCACAAGAATGAATAAGCCAGGCCTAGGTCCTTGTCTCTGGGCGCAGAGCCATCACCCCTCAGTAGCCTGCAAGGATGGCTGTGATGCTGCTGACTCAGCTACATACTTGCTGGGTCCTGGGAAAGCTGGTACCACTTATATTTTCTGATAAAGGCCCTGCCTCTACATGTCCTTTGCCACCTAGAATGAAGGCATATGTTATCTGCATCCACATTAAGAAAAACTCAACCATTGACATTTTAAAGACTTAACTGTCCTACAGTCAATAGCACTCATAACCATGTTCTATCTGTCATGCCTTGGGAAGGGCATAAATTGCTAGGATTGACCTAAACTGTAAAACATGTCAAGTACAGAGACTTGAAAATAAGATGTGTCGGCACTGTATCAAAATATGTCCTATTCCCAAATTCAGTTCTTTTTCTAATGATCCTTATCAAAAAAAAATAAATAAAATGAAAGAAAAGACAATCTCTCCTAAAATTAATGTGGATTTGTGGTATTTTCCTGCCCTTATATTTTCTAAATTCAAAATCACCTTCTTGAAGCTACAGAGTTCTGCTACATCAAGAGTTTTCTGATATTTCCAGTATGTCAAGCCTATATTCAAAAGAACATTCCAGATCTCCCTTATTTATGTTAGGAAGAGAAATTCAAAGTGTAAGTTCTATGAAAGAATATCTAAAATCTTAAAATATAAGAAGTCAACTGCTGGTTTATTTATAGCCTTGGGGTAATTTAGGGCTTAGAGAGGAGAGAGATTAATGTTCCTGTTCTAGTAGACTCAATATAGTCTGTATTTTTATGTTGCAATTTTCAAACAGAATATTTCCTCTAAAGTCTGAAAAAAAATAGGCAGTTCTCAAATAGCTAAATAAAAAAGAAAACTCTGGGTCTTACTGTATGGGAAGCATGGATTGGAATCTCTCTAGGAGTCTGAGACTCTGCATATCTATGTACTACACACACAGAACTTTGATATATTATTTATAAAGTGCTCAGTAAATTGTGATAATCATATATGTAAACCACACAGTTTGGTCGCCATGCTCTCCTAAGTCACAAGTCCTCAGATGCATGTCCATCAGTGAGAAGAACAGGAAGACTTTTGCTAAATGGTCTCATGAGCTGTTACACTGGTCTGAGAAGATTGATCCCTTCCCTTCAGCTTAATTCTGACATTTCTTTAATATATTTTCACAGACGTGTGTGGTGGTTTGAAATGGTTCATTACCCTCTTATTATAAATAAATAAACACAATGTAAATGCAATCTGTGCTCATTATTCACAGTAACATGCCAGAAACACTGAATTAGCAACACTGAATCATTACTCCTAGGGGAAAAATAGGGTTAGGTTCCTGCAAGCTCTGGTCCTACATCTTTTGTTGAACATTTAGTACATGATCTTGATCTCCATGCGTTTCTGTTTAAAAATGGTTGATTTAATAAGCATTGCTGATTCATCATCATTGAATGCATGGTAAACAGTACTGTAACTTATCCCTGAAAAAGCAAATTGAATACAGGTATTTTCCTTGTAAGGTATACCTCTGCCTTGCTCAAGGAATCACTAGCAAGCATGGTATTATATAGGGAGGCATTTTAAATAGCAAAATCACCCTCCAAAAAAGCACAAAATGCAGTAACAAGTAGGATACTTCTTCTTTTTTTTTTTTTTTTAACAACATGAGAACTGAAACTAGAAAGTTGTGCATTGCTTTGTTGAACATCTTTTCAAATCAGCACGAAGAAGGGGAATGAACCTGAGTGGGAATATTCAGGAATGAGAGAAAAAAGATGAGAGATGTGATCAGGAAGTCTGGAACAGCCCAGGCTGAAGCCAGAGCCAAAATACAAAATCAGCTTTATTTTACAGTATCTCAGGAGGTTTGTTTACGAGGAAATAGCATTGATAAGGAACATATTTTTGGTCTTACAATATGATTGGAAAATGTAAATAACTTTATTAAGAACAGTTTGTTCTGTTGGTTTCCACTGCATAGCATCATTAACATACGTTAAAGGGAAGAAACAAAAGGGAAGCATACATAGTTTTCTGCATAGTTTCTAAGGATTAACTAGTAAAGAAACAGATTTCTTCTTGCAAACATCTATGAAGGAGAAAAACAAACATGTTGACTCAGCAGGAAGAAAGCAGCTGAAGGTCATTCCCTGAACATCTCCCAGACCATGGGGGCCCTGCCGCCTCACAGCCTGCTCTCCACAACCATCAGCTGGGAATGTGCACATGTGGGGACTGAAATTGTTCACACCTCTGCATATATATAACATAGCTGCCAGTGAACCATGAGTATTGATTTGAGGAATACAAATATATTTTAGTAAGTATAAAAATTTTTACATACAGAATCTAAAAAGAATTTAAAGGCTTGGCACCCATTCCTCAGTGGTTAGGGTGCCAGCCACATACACTGAGGCTGAGAGGTTCGAACCTGGCCTGGGCCTGCTAAACAACAATGACAACTGCAACAACAACAACAAAATAGCTGTAGTACCAGCTACTTGGGAGGCTGAGGCAAGAGAATCCCTTAAGCCCAGGAGTTTGAGGTTGCTGTGAGCTGTGACACCACAGCACTCTACTGAGGGCAACATAGTGAGACTTTGTCTCCAAAAAAAAAAAAAAAATTAAAAATTAAAAAAAAGTTTAAATCCTTAAACCAGTGAGAGTCTATCTTAGTTAATGCGAGAGGTGTGGGTCCATTTTCAGTCTTCTACAGGTCACTAGCCAGTTCACCCAGCACAATTTGTTAAATAGGGAGTCTTTTCCCACTGAATGTTTTTAATTGGCTTGTAAAAGATTAAGTAACAGTAAGTAGCTGGACTCATCCCTTGGTTCTCTATTCTGTTCCAAACATCTACCTCTCTGTTTTTATGCCAGTACCATGCTATTTTGATCACTATCGATTCATAGTACAGTCTCAGGTCTGGTAGAGTGATTCCTCCTGCTAAAAGTTGACCTGCCATTGGATCCTATGATTTCTTTACTAGGTATATGTCCAGAAGACCAAAAATCACATTATAACAAAGACATCTGTACCAAAAGGTTCATTGCAGCCCAATTCATAACTGCTAAGTCATGGAAGAAACCCAAGTGCTCATAGATCCACGAATGGATTAATAAACTGTGGTACATGTATACCATGGAATATTATGCAACCTTAAAGAAAGATGGAGACTTTACCTCTTTCTTGTTTACATGGATGGACCTGGAACTTATTTTTCTCAGCAAAGTATCTCAAGAATGGAAAATAAAGTATCCAATGTACTCAGCCCTTCTATGAAGCTAATTTATAGCTTTCGTATGAAGGCTATAACCCAACTATAGCACAAGAATATGGGGAAAGGGGCAAGGGAGGGGAGGGAAGGGGTGAGGTTGGGGTAGAGAGAGGGTAATTGGTGGGGCCACACCTATGGTGCATCTTAGACGGGAACAGGTGAACCTTACTAAATGCAAAATACAAATGTCTTCATATAGTAACTGAGAAAATGCCATGAAGGCTATGTTAATCAGTTTGATGAAAATAGTTCAGATTGTATATGAAACCAGCACATTGTACCCCTTGATTGCACTATTGTACACAGCTATGATTTAATAATAAAAACAATAAAAAAAATGTTTTTTAATCCAGAATCTACAAATAAAGAAGAGTTGGCAGTATCTACTTACTGGTATCTTAGTTAGGTTGGATTATTATAACAAACTATACAAACTGGGTAGCTTAAAAACAGACATTTATTTCTCACAATTCTAGACCCTGAGAATTGCAAGATCAAGGTCCTGACAGATTTGGTGTAGGATGAGAACGTCCCAGTTCAAAGAAGGCATCTTTTCAATGTGTCCTCACAGGAGAGGATGAACTAGCTTTCTCAGGCCTCCTTACAAGGCTGTGAATCCCAGCGATGAGGTCTGCCCTCATGACCTAATCCCTCCTCAAACACCTCACCTTTTAATGTTATGCTGGGGATGATTAAGTTTGAGACCATGAATTTTGTGGGAATGCAAATATTCAGCATAGCATTCTGCCAAGAACCCCCAAATGTACATACTTCTTACCTGAAACATGTATTTATTCCATCTCAAAAGTCCTTATCTTATTCCATCAACTTTCTAAATCCAAAGTCTCATCTAAATTTTACCTAAACCAGATATCAGTAAGACTCAAGGTACAATTCATTCTGAGTCAAATTTCTCTCTAGCTGTGAGCTTTTGAAATCAAACAACTTAGGACTTCCAAAATACAATGTTGGGGGAAAACATAGGGTAAATATTCCCATTCCAAAAGAGACAAATAGGAAGAAAGGGGGAACTTGTCAGTGTAAATTCTCAAGCTTAGAAAATGAACTTCCATGTATCTTTGCTGTGTCCTCCACCTCTACTGAGATAGAGGTATCCACTTCAAGACACGATTGAGTTCTGGTCCTGCCCCTGGGTGGCTCTTTAAGTGACCTCACCTTCACAGTGTCTCTGTTCCTGGGTCACCTGTCCACACTTCTACTAGGTTAGAATTGCATATTGGTGGTTTCTCCCAGTCTGGAATGCAAGAGGCAGCAGGGTCCTCATGATACCTCTCCACATTGCCATACAAGGGCCTCCCTTTGGAGTCCTTTCTCCCACAACAGTTCTGTTCCTGGGCTCTGCAGCTTTCCAGGGCATCCTTGAGATGTAGGTGGAGGCAGCCCACCCACACATTGTTACTGTGTACAGTGCATGCCAGTCTGCACCTGCAGTAGCCAGGGATTGGGGCGATGAAGTGCAAAAAGCAGAGCCTTGAGGCGGCACTGAGGACCCCATGCCAAGGGCCCACAAATGTCCACAGCCCCCCTTTTGATCATTTTGTCCCCCTGGCTTAATAAATATAGTTCAGACTTGTGTTTTCTTCCGTAACACATTGCAAGAAACTCCTTATTGGTGCTGCAACTTTTTAGCCAAGTCTTAGCTATTAATTAGCATCGTTTCTCAGTTGAATTTTTAATCAGGGAGAAATATGTCTCTGTTATCCATATTTCTATCAAAAGTGAGAAAGTGAAAGATTGATGGAACTATATGATTTTTATAACAAGCCAGCATCACTCATTTGTATGAACGGCTTGTCCTCTCTGCGTATAGAAGCTGTGCCTTCTAATTTTAGGAGCTTCAAATCATTTTATCTCTTGTCAGGACTGGGTTCTATGCACAAGTATGAACATTGCTCATTTATGGAAATAATTTAATTCAGCCTGTGCAACAGGACCCCAGTGAGTATGCAGGTGTCAAGAAGTAATGGACGGCACCCAAGTTCACAGTGAATCAGATTCCCTCCAATGCCCAACCCACTGAGGTGTATGATGACCAGACCACAGGGAACCATTTATGTTTTACCTGCCAGGACCCAACTGCTCTGGCAAAGAGGAGAGAACACTGTAGCTCACAACATGTGTACACTTTGAGCTTTATTAATCCTATTTTATGGCTGAGGTAAAAGTTTCACCCAAAGGTACGCAAAATCAAATGAAAAATAAAGCCTAGCTGTAATGTACTACACTATGTGCATAAACTCAGAACACACTAAGCATATGTTCTCATAAATAAGTGTGAATCATTTATACCAACTCATTTAGCTTTCAGAAAAGCACAGAAAGTAAACTAAATAAGAATTAGATTTTTTACTAGTCACCCATCATTTATCACATGTGCTCAGAAAAACTATGCTATGTGAGGAGTTGTTAGTAAAATGGATACCGTTTGGAAAATATTGTTAGAATTTAAAAATTCATTTGTTTATGTATTTATGGAGTTGAAAAAGAGAGCATCAGATTGTTGGATAGCGGAAGAAGTGATAAGCCAAGATTCTATCTAAAAATTAACATAACACAAATATGGGAATTCACATATTTAGAATATGTCAAAGAGGAATTTTGTATATTTTGTTATTCTATTTCAGGGAGGCTTCCACTCCAGTAAAAGTTATGAGGCTTTTGTAATAATGGATTTCTCATACACTTGGACAAGCCTATGACTATAAGCATTCATCTGAAATTCTCTTATCACTGTAAACACCTTGATTACTTTGAAATTCTAGGAGGCAAAAAGACATCATCAAAAAGGTTTTCATTCTTTAACAACCTAGGTATTTCTATATTCTGGCTTGGTATAGCCTGTGTCAACTCTGTGTGAGTGTTTGCTTCTGTGAACCTTGAGCCTAGGTCTTTGAACACTCTACCTCTTTACCCTACTCCCACCTGCTCTTTCCCTCAGACCAGCATGGGAGTTATCTTCCCAAGATGTAAATTCAGGACACGTGCTTTGCACTTCAGATACCATCGCCACACACACAGAATCACATCTTCCCTAGAGAGGATAGGGCCTTCATCTTCTAATCCTACCCACGCTCTTGAGCCTTGTGTATGAAAAGTCATACAGAAATGAGCTTTTTAAAATGATTGCATGAGCTTTTCCCCCATCGGTCTGAAATTATTTTATTCAATCTTAATTCTCTTTTCAAAAGAAATGGTTCATGAGTTAGTTCTTTCCTAAAACTCACCCTGTTACCTCAATAACCTCTCTGTTTTGGCTCAGTGCTATGGATGCAGAAGTCACTTCAGCAAACACTAGTTGATAGTAGACATTCAATAATGATTTCTAGAATTTTTTTTAAAGGAACTATCTCTGCTCTATAGAAGAACTCTTATAAACAATATTAAGATTTTTGTCTTGTTTGATCTGAATTTTGATTTTTCTCTTCTTTTGTAAGGTCTAATAAGAAAGGATGTTTTAAAATATAGTGTATTGAGAGAAAAATTGAGACATGGTGAGGCCAACGTATTAGAAAAAAAACTGCCATGGAAAGGTAGTTTCCTACTCAAGAGGAGGAGTGGCCACACCACAGAGAGAAGCAGGAGGTGGAGGGTCTGTCAGGAGCCAGAGGCAAGAGGAAGACCTGGTTACGAGCCTTTACTGAGCTCTTGGCTTTGCAGAAGCTTTTTAGTTTGATCAGGTCCCAGTAGTGTATTTTTGATGCTGCTTCAATTGCCTGGGGAGTCCTCCTCATAAAATATTTGCCCAGGCTGATTCCTTCAAGAGTTTTCCCTGCACTTTCTTCTAGTATTTTTATAGTTTCATGTCTTAAGTTTAAATCTTTAATCCAGTGAGAGTC